>OZ024827.1:96627472-96734972 GCA_964016985.1 Anodontia alba
GGCAGCTCCAATGAAACAGAATATCCCGACTGCCAAGCAGAAAAGGGAAAACTGAACATCCCTGCAGACCGCACTTTATCTTTATTTAAAATGGGTGTTCTTTAGACATTTCAGCGTCGGTGCTCACAACTATGTAATAAGCTGCGTTATTTCATATTTGTGAGCACGACATTTATCATAAAAAAAAAAAAAATAAATAAATAAACACCCTCCCCATTTCTGATCCTAAAGACACCAGGTTACCGATGCTCGCCTGAACCGTCCCATCAAGGAAGTTCCAACGGGCATCCAAAATCCGTTTCCTCCGATGCAGAAATGAGAAAAATAATAATTCTAGTATATAAAGCGGGTTCTACGAGGTATATATAACATGAACTTGTTCACAGTATGTGATAGTATGTGATAGTGAGGGACCGGTCGGAAACAAGATGACCGAGTGTGCACGATTCTGTTACCGATTTACACGTGTATTATTCACTTTGAATGCATCCAGGTCCTCTAGCTCTGTGACATGCACCTTGTTTCCTGGCCTATCCTCGACGAACACACTGCCATTATAACCCAGGTTTTGATAATAGATTTGGCCTTTTTAAGCTTCCGACACTCGTACGCCAAATTTCTGCGTTTCATAGTCAAATCTTCGTTGATGAAAATGTTTGCATTCTGCTCACGGAGTTTAGCTCTACCTTTCAGAAATTTAAGACGTGAACTATAGTTATTAAATTTAACAATAATTTCACGGTTTCTCTGGGGCACCCTTGGGCCTTGATTTGCTCTGCTATTATCAGACATGGGCTTGCCGACCCTATGAGTTCTATCAATGTCCTCGGGACGTATATCTGCACCAATACGAACAGCTAAGTCAAGCACAAGTTTTGAAACATCTTCATTATTATTTTCAGCAACACCAGAGATTCTAAGACATGAACGCCGCGAATATTGCTCCAGATCGTCATTTTGAATAGCGATCTGCTTCAATTCCGTCTGCAATTTTACAAGAGACTCTTTCACACTATCCAGTTCCATTTTGATTGGTTCTACAGCTTGCGAAACACGCGTTTCAACTAGTTGTTGGATCTCCTCGGACAGCATCGTTTTGAGTTGTCTGGCTATACGCATAATATCGACATCAGATAAACCAGGATACTGAGACATTTGTGGAGACATTTGTGGAATCTGCTGAAACTGTGTCATTGGCGAAGCAGCATTTATCGTATGTTGATGACCAAAAGGCATTGGAGACATTGGCGTTGGTTGCATCATACTGGAATCCATCATAGCTGATCCAGGGCCTCCTAAAAACTGTGGCGCTGGGTTTGTAAACATCTGTTGAGCATTGTTTTGAAAATTGTTTGGAACAGCATTGGCTTGATCAGGAATATAAGGTGTATTTGTGGCACCTCCACTACTTTGCGCAGTTTCGCCCGGACCCATTGTTGGACTTGAAGCAGAATCGGTTAAAGATTCGGATTCTGACTCAGAAGTACTCAATTCTTTTATTTCACCACACTCCGCCTCACGGTCTATTTGGGTCTGACGATACTTTTTAGGTGAAGAAGCTATCTGAGGCGATGATTTATTTCTGTGCCGTTTCTTATTCCGCCGATGATAGGGCATCACAACGTGTCAGGTATCAGGTGGAATTTTTATAGTCTTTACGGTAATTTTTTCAACAATAGTTTCATGCACAGGGAACACTTGCAATGTTTTTGCTTGTAATATCTTATTTCAATTAAAATGACCACAAATCAGAAGGCGGAAATCATTAAAGTCACTTACATGCAAAAATTATTTCCCTTAAGTCCCAATAAAGTAACTAAATTTCACATTTTTAACATTCGAGGTTTGTTTACGTTTGATTAACAAATCACGTGATACTTTGTGAGTCAAAATTTGCTAAAAATAAATCGGCATTTTCTTGCTTCCGTAGTTTTAGTCTTGGAGTTGGCAAAGTAGGCATGTTTTCTGCTTGGCTCGAGGACTGATACACTGACCCGATTGTCAAAGTAACACCGCAATGCGAATCCGGGTACAAAGAGGAAAATTTTTGTGTGCAAAAATCATTTATATGTCTGTATAAAGTTAACATTTGAAATGCAATAATCAATGGTGCTCCGGTCCAGACCATTACGAAAACATGCCTTTTCAAATATATAGAAAAATTCACCTCCCAAAAACTGAAAAATTTCAGATAAAAAACTGATTTATTTTTTCATATTTCTGCTCAAAACATAGATTGTGGGTACTCGTTAGAACCGCCTCAGCGAGGCGGTCCTAACGAGTACCCACAATCTATGTTTTTGAGCAGAAATATGAAAAATAATGTATACCCCTGTGAACCCCAGCTTTAGTATATAAATATGGGCTTTAAGGGGGTCAATATTATATAGGCATGTTTTCGTGATGCATTGATAGTCAGTCGCCGACCGTCAGTAAGCCAAAATGTTCAGCTCAGGTGAGCTATATACAATGAATATTATCATAGCATAATTATATAATTTTTTGGTCCAGTAGACACTATTCATCATTAATTCCAGAATATTGCTTAGTGTGTGTGTTCAAAAGAAAACATGTATCATATTTTATAATACATGACTGATACATCGGCATTCCCTTTTTACAAGGGCATGTCTCATAAACATATCTTAGGACGTGCGGAAGTACGCAGATATTAGAGCCAGCGCACGACAAAACCAACAAAGTGGCATGTGCGCCCAGCGAAGACTCAGATCAGCCTGGACATCCGCCCAGTCTGATCAGAGTCTTTGCTGTGCGCTCAATGGGTAGTAAGGACCCAAGCTTTCTTCATGCGGACAGCGAAGACTCTGTTCAGACTGTGCGGATGCCCAGGCTGATCTTCTTGGACAGTCCACTTCTAGTTTAAGGGCTGTCTGGTTATTTCTCTATCGTTTTTATACAAGAAATAATGCACTTCAAAGCAAATAGCATATACTTTGATCAGACGCCGCGTCCTGAGTCAACACTATTTGCTTTTGTCCTGTTTGAGGGAAACTAGGTATATATGGCTTCATAACAATTAAACCGTTGTATAATATTCGTAAGAAAACATTACCAGAAAGCATAGACCACAATCAGACAGCAAACATCTGGCCATCGCTGATTACATATTAACCGATTCTACCATAATTATTTGGACCGGTCTTTTTCTAAATAGAGTGTGTCTGACTAGTTTTTATGATCAGTACGTTTTATAGAAAATCCTGGGAGTAATGCAGATAGTGTAGCCCTGATCAGCCGCCGCGTTCTGTGCCGTCTGATCTGGGTCTAGACAGCTTGTCATTGTCCCTTTTATGGGACGCTAGGCATAAATTTGTTAACGAAGATTTTCATGAAGTGGATCTAATTTGTTACAATGTAGATGTTTTCTTATATTAATTTTTGTTTTTCTTATATTTCTTATATTAATTTTTGTTTTGTCTCACTATCTTGTTTTGTATAATCTTATTGTCTGTTCTTAAGAAATATAGAGATAATTATAACAATATACAATCATTGCCCTTTTGCGAGGGTAATATGATGATTTACTCACCCGATGCAGGTAGGCCTAATGCTACCAGAGGGCTTGTGCGAGGGTAACATTAAATGTCAAAGATGAACAAATGGTCATATTACCCTCGTACAAATATTATAGCGAATTCTTACAATCGAAATGCACTGATAGTAATGTCATCACCAGAGGCTAATATTACAAGCGAGGGTAATATTGCAGGGAAACCTGATAGAATATTAAATGTGCTTACCGAAGTGACGTCAGAGGGTAAAATTACAGGGTGGCACGTGAAATGCTCTCGACCAATGAGATTTCCTTATATAACTTATGAATATTAATGAGGTATAATACTTTCACCGACCTGCTCAAAGCATTTGAGCCGCAACGTCAGGAAACGTACCTTCGGACATGCGCGTCCAGTGAAGATTCAGATCAGACTGCGCATTCGCGCAGTCTGATCTGTATCTTCACTGGGCTCGTTTTGGATTGCCCGGGATGAAAAGATTTTCATGCGGAATAATGAACAATGAAGACTCTGATCAGACTGCGCTGTTGCGCAAGCTGATTTGACTCTTCATTAGACGCACGTGTCTAGAAGATACGTTTTCTGACTGAGCTCATTTGATTGTCAAAGTCCTAAACCCATTAAAGACTGAATAAACTCTCCCACACTATATATTAGAAGAGTCCATTTTCGCTTTTTAGGTATGTCGGTGTAGCGTGAGATTTGTCAGACCATGAGATCTTTCAGACCGGAAGTCTGAAACCGGAAATACCTGACGGAACTCACGCTGCGTGTATGAGATCTTTCAGATCATGAGAAATGTCAGAACGTCTTAAGAAATTATTCAAAATACCAAGGTTTACAAATTAAAGAAAGATTTAAGCTAATCGTTTTTCAGTGAAAAAAATATGTTACTAAAATAAAATCCTAATAACCCCAACAGTCTTAAGTAAACCCGCTAAGGTTACCTTTTTAAGTCCTGTATTGTGCTGCTCCGGGATCCCTCAGAGCTCCCAAACACGTCCTTCCAGCTTGGCGCTCTAAGTAGAAGTAGGCCGAAATATTGGTTCGCACAGGTGACGTCAGTGGCTATTAAACTACCGGCAACGCCTGTCAATGGACCCACGCGGATCTGCTGTCGTTGCTATCCAGCCGATATCTGCGCACCACTACACTCCTCCCCACTTTATAAAAAGGGAGGGAACCTCATTCGGCAAAAAAGGACGTTGGAACACTGGTAAATATACTTGACCAAGGCATAATATTTTTACATTACATAGCCATGCCTTATCTGTATTGAAGAGACATCTGATGCAAAAACGTCAACACTTACTTTACTCCATTCAACTTGTGCATCAGATGCCGGTTTTGCAGCTATTTTACAAACTGACATGTAATTCAAATATTGGACCATTTTTAGCTTTGTTAATTGGTATACATACATCATGCACCTTGTAAGTACCGTCTCACATCATCTCATTGTTTTCTATCCTGGCACTTTGACTGTTCACAATCTGTTGAACCATACCCCATTGCCAATCTGACCACAGTACCATTTTCACATCACAGCCCACTGCACAGTACCACAGTGTCATTACCACACCACAGCCATATCTAAATCAGTACTGTATTGCTTCCGTGAGACGTCAAGTATCAAGGTGTCTTAGATGTATGGATTTGACTCAAGATTAATACAGAGTGGTAGTTCAAATTGCTTTGTAGAATGTTTTAGGCTTGATTTAATCAGGTTGTAATTGTGAGAGGCCAACAGAGGAATTAGAGGGAACACTTTGTACAGACAATGATACGAAGTACCATATGATCTTGCAGACCAAGTGGCCATCTACATTGCTGTCAGCTGTTCTGTTTATTTTGGGCAATTCTATGAAGCACCATATGATCTAACTGACCAAGTGGCCATCAACATTGCTAGCAGCTGTTCTCCCTCAGATTCTTGATCAGTAGAATATTTCCTTCACCCTATAACAATGTGTTTATCACCTCTTTCATCTTGGAGCAATGAGAAGAACCATATGATCGCCATATGACCAAGTGGCCATCTACACTGCTATTGTATTACTTTCATCATAGAGCAATGAGAAGAACCATATGATCGCCAAATGACCAAGTGGCCATCTACATTGCGTGCATATCCTTCGTGAGCTTCAGACCAGTAAAAGTATCTTACTTTTTGTAGCAATAAGAAGAACCCTATGATCGCCAAGAGACCAAGAGGCCATCTGTATTGCATATTGCAGTTTTCTGCTACTGTTAAGTTACTGATCAAAAGAATACTACTGATCTATGTTCTACTATCCTATGACCTCATGAGCCGTTCTACAAAGTCTCTGCACAGCAGTAATCTACTTTCTTTCAGCCTCCACTACCTCCTTCCAGGACATCCCTCATTGTTGAAATCGTATCTCTTCAACTTTACTCTTCAGAGGGATACAGAGATCCTTCTTGTTATAACGGCCGGTCTCTTCCAAAGTGGGGTAGTTTTATACATTTGCCTTTTAACACCTGCCGCACAAAGCAGACATACTAGACCACCCTCGTCGTAGGTTTTTCTAGTATCTCTCTTCATGCGGCGAAGAGAGGTTTTGAGTGTATTCCTGGCAAGTCATGAGCCTTCTGGATGCTACCCGTGAATCTTGTAACATAGTCCTCTACGTCAGTTGGTTTGGTCACAGGATGAGGGAACATGAGGTGAGCTAGGAAATTTACGTCCCTACCTAATATCAGCCTGTTAGTCGTATACCGGTAATGCGGCCAACAGTCGATCTTAGGGCTCCCGCAAACTGTTGCAAATGAAGGTTCCACTAATTCCGCGACATGCCAATAAAACACACAATAGCACCCATAAGCAATTTGATATATGTATAATTTTCAGTTTGGCCGCTACAACCTAGAAGGTCTGTTTGGTGAAGTCCTGGATTTATGGATCTGGAGCGCTTTCCACAAGGCGGCATACAGTTTTGAAACGTTCCGCCTTGGTCTGAGAATACTTGGAACGGACATCTGAATGTCGAAGTTATCCACAGCTTCTTTTGCTGTGACTTCCGCTGTCTGTGATGGAAGTGTCACATTCTATTCACTTTGTGTACTGGTCCACCATCATGAGGAAATGTTCAAACCGATATGGAACCCCACACGGGAGCCCCCGCCCGATACCCCCCACGGGTGTCCAAAATTCATTAAGACACCCATGAAGCAACATATCCGGCAACAGTCCCCACAACGATCCCATACCAATAGAACACCCTCCGTCAGGCTTTTGTTTGGGCCACACTTTGGTGACTTGGAGATGACAGATCAAGGCTCAACCATATAGCTTCTGCTCTCAATTCTTTGTGGGTGACGAGATCCTTCTCATCACAGTGGTCTCTATTCCGGTAGAATACTTCATCAATGTGTGTGAATTGTTCCTTACTTAGCCAGTATGCGTTTGCCGCTGACCCAGCAAGGAACAATACACTTTCCCCCGGTTCGACAGCATCCGCCAGCTGGTCAAGTATTACTGAAAGATCCGCATCTTTTGCTTGTTTCTCTCTCAAATTGGTGAGAGGGAGGCCCCAGCATGATGGTCCCTCAGCCACAATCACATTAGTGACCTGTGTCATTATCTCTTCATTACCATCTACAGACCTAATTCCTGTGCATCGTTTTGCTCCTAGTCTCACATTTTTTTCGCATCAAGGGACAATTCAATGACCTCCTCATGCGGGCTATTGCCTGTGACCTGCAACGGTTGTGACCCCAGGGGCAAGCCAAATTCACATACCCCAGGTCTTGCTGCTCCTTCGCTAACACTCTATGACCAGTTTCCTGGCCATTCTTTCCAAGTTTTTCGCTTCTGCAGCTCGAATTGAAAACTGTGCTGGACTCTGGTACCTGTGCCTCTATCCCCAGATTTGACAACTGTACTTCTTCAATGGCGCTTCATCATTCCCCGGTTTTTGAATCCGACATTTTCTGGGTACCAATTTTACACTCCCCAGTTGCATCACCTTTGTGCATTCATCATTGCTAGCCATGATCCTATGCAGCCCTTGTGATGCCATTGTTACTGTGCAGTTTACCACCCTGGCTAAACTGCCCCAAATCCTGTCAGCCCTTGTGCAGTAGTCACAGCCTCCGCAAGGTAGATTACTAGGCTTCTCATCGAGCTTAAAGGCCTTGTAATATTCTCTAGACACAGGAATGCTATACAGACTCAAAGCATCCGCATTCCCATGCCTAGCCCCATACCTGCACTCCAGTATCACGTTATACTGAGATAATTCTTCTACAGAGGTCCACCTAGCAAGCTGACCTTCTGGAATTTTCTAACCGCAATAGCCATGTGAGACCAGCCTGATCAGTTCTATCTGTAAACCTTCGGGCGCCCTAACATAATACCGGTACTGACGATCAAATCCTACAGCCATTCTTTCCCTGTAGCTCAGTACCGCCACTGATCTGAGTCAATGCAAAACTACCAATGACCCTTTCCTGGTCATTCTGCACTTTAATTTACTCCGCTCCAATCGCTGTGCATAACCTGAACCACTTCCTGTTGAAACAAGAGGCATTTCTTTGGCTTCAATTTAGACCATACTTTCTTTTTCCTAAGATGAGTATGTCATCTAGGACGGCCAAACCGTTTTCCATGTGAGGACCCTTAATGCAAGATTCATAACTTGCTAATGTTGCAGGTATCATTTACCGCATTGACCCGGCCACAAGACGGGGATTAAAATACTAGCATTTCCTGCGAACATCTGTCTTATCAGTCTGTGTTAGACAATGTTTACTGAGACTTTTTTGAGATTCTCATACGAGGGGGAAGCTTGTTATAATCAATCCCAAGCCATATTCTACCCCTTAGAAATCTTGAACACCGCCATCTTTCAATCAGATCGTCCCATATCCAGATCAATATGTTATAAATAATTCATTACAGAGCCTAAACCAAATAAGCCGTACTTGGAAATGAAGGCTGTCTCACCATCTTCCTCCTTTATTCCTACCCGCCAGCATGTGGAATTCATATCCAGCTTTGAAGACCACAAACTGCCAGCCAGTGTATCTAAACAGTGTAAAGGAACATGTTTTAAACAGCGACTTCATTTAGCGCTCTGTAATCCACCTTACTGATCCATCCCCGGGGATTCATCTCTCTTCCGGATCAGTACAGGTGCCTAAGTCCGATCCGAAGGGCCTCCTCTCCCCCACTAAAATAAGCTGAGGGTCGCCTCGTGTTGTTTCACAGGTTTGGCATTGGCTGTATTGATTCCATGCTGTTTGTCATGGAATGTGCCCGAGTCAAATTCTGATTTGGCAAAGACATGTAGGAACATCATCAATTATTGTGCCACTCTACTATTATATTGATTAATTAGAGATGCGCCTTTTACTTCTCATGTATCAGCTATTGAAGATGCACCTGCATTTCCGGTTCATGGCTGAAATCACCACCGTTGAGCATCTGGATTCACCTTGGTGGTCTATATTTTCTCTAATTTATGCATCTTCTGCCATGCTTTCTTTTTCAGCAGTCCATTCTTTCTGGGACACACAACCGGATCTGACCCGGTTTCCCGCTAAAATCTAGGTATGAGCATCTTCACATCCTCTAGTCTGGCATCTCTCCCTGCATGTGGCACTTCACACGCACCACTATTTGGGTGATATTCTCTGCTCCTTCTGGTGCGTCTTGACTGTCCTCCAAAAATTGAAAGATCTGGCCATCAAACATAAGAGTACCCGGGGCCTTGTCCATTATCGATTTTTCTCGGTGAACAAGAATAACTGTTAGACTTTTGCAATCTCGTTGAATAGTAGCCACGTGGAATTCTTCTGTGTACAACTGGTTGCCTATCTTGATCTTGACTGGCCCGATAATTGTCACTTGGGCTCCTGAATCTACCATGACATCTTCTCTTCTACCTGGATTTCTAGGCTGAATTGGGACACAGACTAGCTGTAGTTGGCTTACTATAATATGTTCTTGTTCCATATTGCCCTTTTCTGGCAAGACAGATAAAGTCTGTTTGTTTTTGCAACCTCTGGCACTTCTGGGGAGGTGAAGTGACCGTTGATTTGTTGACTGGTGCCAGGTAGTTGCAAGGGAACCTCTTTAGTGTTTTTCAACTTCAGAGTGGGAGTCATAGACACAGTATTCAGGTTTGAGTCTGCTTTCACAGACACAGATGGAACACCTTTAATCTTAGACTCTCCTCCTGTGTTGTTCTTTCTTGTCTGAGTCATAGACACAGTATTCAGGTTTAAGCCTGCTTTTGCAGACACAGTGGGAATACCTTTAATCTTAGACTCGACATTTTTTATGTTCTCTTCCAGTGTGGGAGTCATAGACACAGTATTCAGGTTTGAGCCTGCTTTTGCAGACACAGATGGAATACCTTTAATCTTAGACTCGACACCTGGTTTCTGTGGAACAATTTCTTGTATTGGAGAGCTTCTTTTGATTATGTTGGTATCTGTCTTAAACTTTTGGTACTCTTCGTCTGGGGATTTGTATTTACTTTGCCAGATTATTGTGTGGATTTTAAATACGGACAGTCATTTCTAAAATGACCCTTAGCCCCACAGTTTAAGCAAGACCCCTTTTCTGGATACGTTGCACAAAACTGAGGGCCTGAGGAAATTTTCATATTTAGTTTTTCTTTAGTTCCTCCTTTGCCAAATATTTAACTATTTCTGTCAAAGACTTTTCAACAGTACTTGCAGTCTCCCTTCTCAGATATTTTAAATCAGAGTCTGGCGCCGCCCTTTCCTGTACTGCTTTGACAGAATATTGCTCTTCCTCTATTATATCAGTCTTTTTATCACGCTTTGCGGGATTGCTATAGACGGAAGAGTGCACATGTTAGTACCATCGCACTTTATAGCCATTGTTAATCGTATATCTACACAAACAGATAGCTCAGCTTTTTTTTATCTAAAAAACCCTCGCAAAACCTTGAAACAGCTTGTTTTCTTGAGTCAGGACTCTGTCAGACCATCCCCTCCTCCAAGGACTCTCCGTCGTTTCGGGTTGCATGTTGGAATCAATGCGTTGCAGTTTCATCCAACGCTTTTATAAGAAAACGTTAAGCCTCCTTAGACGATGGGAATAGGTCCAGTGCTCACTTCAGGGCTCATACATTCAGGACTGACCAAATTCCTGGACAATTCCCGGACACAAATTCAAATTTCCCTGATAGTATTACAGCCAAAAATTTTATGAATTTAGCACGAAAGCTACATCATGACCAAATATCCAAATTTCATCAACATGAAATGTAAAATTTTGTGACATTTCCTGGATATTTTTGCAAAATAACATTCTTTTCTGACATAATTTCCTGACAATTCCCTGACCTTGAAAAAAAATTCCAAATTTTCCTGCCATTTCCCTGGCATGTATGAACCTTGCACTTGTTTCCATCAGTAGCGCATAAAAATCAGACGTTTTATAAGCCATGCACAAACAAAGATAGTCCCAGCATTCCCGCCCACTCCACTCGCATTTTTTTTTTTTCACACAGCAAGTGAATTATGCTTGAATGCCATTCAACTACCCTTGCCATCATACGTCAGATTTCGTGTCAGTTGTCTAATGATGGAAGATCTGGGTTTCTTAGCTTTGCGAGTTTTGTTTTTATGAGCCTCATCATCAGATACACTGCTTGTATCAGAAGTCACAGGCTGATAATTTTTAGGCTTGTTGGCTTTTGCCTGTTTAGACCTTTTTTGTCTAGCACAAGCCCTCCTCATCAGCGGTTGATTTGGACCTTGTACTGGTAAAACAGTGTGATTTGGTCTGATGTTTTTTTTTTTTTTACATTTATGAGGGTCATAAAGATTCCTTCCTCAGAATCTGATGAGGCCTCCGTGCTAGTAGCTTCTGAAGAAGTTTGCTGGGCTAGAGAATGCTGTTTGGTAGATGTTTGTTTGGGAATAGGCTCCTGAGAGTTTCTTGCATTTTTCCCTGCAAGAGCTTCTGCAACTGCTCATCAGCCTGTTTTTTTTATTCATAAAAGCTCAGCAATTTGCTGATTTTCTGCACTTGTTGGCTGAAATTCTTTTGGCACATTTTTCTTCCGCTTTGTGGAAGAAACTTGCTTTATTGCAGAGCCAGTTGCCTGTGGGAAATACTTCAGTCTAAAAATTTCCCACCTTGTCTATCATATCAGGATCATGTGGTTCCAGTTTTATGTGTTTTAAATATACATGCAGCCTTTCACTCCTTTGCTGGCCAGCCTATTTTTGAATAATTTAATGAAACATTTTAATTTCCCTCTTTATCCCTTACACCACTCCGACTGAGCTGCATCCGTCTGATCCGGGCCCTTCAGACAAGATTGGCTAGACTCCATCTGGCCACCATGCTGGAATTGACCAGATGCGTGCATGCTTCCTAGCCTCTCTTCCTCAGCTCTATATTCATGAGGTCCTCCTCACTGGTAAACAGGTGTAAGAGATAAAGTCCAAAACACGAAAAACCGCACTATCTAACTTTGTCCGGATCAAAGTTTCAAGTGTGTCCTGATCGAGGCTACCCTTAGTTTCCCAAGTGCTATGATGGTTTGTGCATTAGTGGGTCCAATATATGGAATTAGCTGCAATTCCTGTTCATATATATGGGTCAAGTATATTATATTAATGGACATGTTTGGCTTATATTGTCAAATTTGGG
Organism: Anodontia alba; assembly: GCA_964016985.1. NCBI lineage: Eukaryota > Metazoa > Mollusca > Bivalvia > Lucinida > Lucinidae > Anodontia > Anodontia alba. Next base: position 96,639,671 of record OZ024827.1, read on the forward strand.
TACGATTTGTTGCAAAGAAAAGGTCAAGACAAAGAAATAACTTTTATTAATGTTGTTATTATGCAGTTGTTGTTGTTACTGCAGTTACACCTTTCCAAGCAACAAAAAGGCTACTTCTATGAAACAGCACAATTCAGTAATTTTCAATAAATACTAGACTTTTTCAGTATAACAGACGTCTTGCTTACTGAAAATGTAGACTAGTATCTGCTCCTTTTGATGTTTTGTTTTATTTTTTATAAAACAGTTTAAACTGCAGTCCACTGAAGGAGGTGGGATAAAATTCTAAGTTGTTTTGCACCCTCTGTTGGTACAAAACCTACCAGAATCCTTCCTCTTCTTTTTCTCTTCAGTGGGTTATGAATCTCCCCTTATGGAGATTTATTGCAGTAGACAGAGTAAACTGTTTTTACATAGGAGCTTCCGAAATATTTTTCAGATATTTTTTCCAGGTTTTCAAAGTTTTTGCACCCTTTTTTGATACAAAAACCCCCTAGAAAAATTATTCTGAATATTTCAGTATTGCAACTCGAGCTAGAAAATACAGAAACACAACTTTTTTGTTGTTTAATTTGCACGAAAATTTTCGGCTGATTTGGCGCCAAAATGTCATGTGATGAAAATCTCGGTGCAAAATTTCTATCTTTTCCAGTCTCTTCCGACAACGCACAGTCAAAATAGATCGTTATATCCTTATTTTTGTTGTTTTTGACTGCAAAAGACCTGGCTTCCGCAGATTTTATAGTCCGCGAAAAGATGCTGTTTGGCAGACGGGAAGTCGAGAACCAATTTTCTAGTTTCGTTTTCGCAACTTTTGTTGCTTTTCCGATCTGGTATTTTTATTTTATTTCAGCATAAATATGGTCTTTCAGGCGTTGGAACGATGTTAACCGCTGCCACCATTAAAGTAAACCCGCTAAGGTTACCTTTTTAAGTCCTGTATTGTGCTGCTCCGGGATCCCTCAGAGCTCCCAAACACGTCCTTCCAGCTTGGCGCTCTAAGTAGAAGTAGGCCGAAATATTGGTTCGCACAGGTGACGTCAGTGGCTATTAAACTACCGGCAACGCCTGTCAATGGACCCACGCGGATCTGCTGTCGTTGCTATCCAGCCGATATCTGCGCACCACTACAAGTCTAACATACACTGAAAGTAAATACAAACAGAGTTCGTCTTCGGCATATCTGTTGTAAAATTGAATTTTAAATTCATAATTCTACACCGTGAAAAATAAACCATATAAATAAAAAAAAAAAATCAAAAAAAAATCTGTCCTCTCTGTTCGTATATAGCATTCATGTCTTACTGTATCCTAAATAAACGGGCAGGTAAGGGTTGACAACTGGTATATCCACAGGGCTGTACTAAAATACAAATCACATCAATCTATTCTTATTAATGACTCGGACCTAATAATATATATTATATGTATATTGGGTCCAAGTTAATGATAAAATATTGTTGATGGATCGATCAATTTTATCGATGCAGCAGTAGTTCTATACATGTGAAAATAAAGCTGATGATGATGAAAACATGAAATAAATATGGCAATGCAAAGCAACAAAACCCGTTTACCGATAACTGATATGTGCACTGATAATTTTTATCAGCTTATGTATCTATAATGATGTACCAATACATATAGCAGTAGAACAGAAACATGTCAGTGCATTAACATAATATCCTTACACCGATAAAACCATTCGTATTTTGATAAAGATGCATGGGTGCATTATAATAATTGTAGGTGGATATTATAATTTGAAAGTCCTGGCAAATGTTCATCATTTAATAGACTTGTCACCAGTAATAATACTGAATCTGAAGTATATATTTTTATCAGTACACTTATTTGGTAAATCAAAATGACAATTTTTAATTAACTGATGCATAGATTAATCAATATGTAATTTTACTTTTCCCTTTTTATAGTTTCGACTTAAGCAAGTTGTCGGTCCATCTGTAAAATATTGCTAAAATTTATCCATGCAGTATAAATTAATTTTATCCATGCGGTATAAATTATATCGGTTTCATTGATTTGGTAAATCAAAATGACAAATTTTAATTAATTGATGCATAGATTAATCAATTTGTAATTTATTATTTTACTTTTCCCTTTTACAGTTTCGACTTAAGCAAGTTGTCGGTCTATCTGTAAAATATTGCTAAAATTTATCCATGCAGTATAAATTAATTTTATCCATGCGGTATAAATTATATCGGTTTTATTGATTCGGTAACTCAAAATGACAATTTTAATGAATCGATTTATCGATTATAATTGTTTTACTCTTCACTGTTGGCTATTTCCTCTTAAACAAGGTATCGGCCAACCTGTAAAAAATATTGGAACATCGCTAAAACATATTCATGCAGTTTAAATGTTTTCAGTTCATTGATTTGGCAACTCAAAATGACAAATTTGATGCCATTCATTGCAATGTGATCTATTTGTAATTATTCTACTTTTCATTTTTGGGTGTTTGACTTAAGCAAGTTGTCGGTCCACCGGTAAAAAATATATCATTACTAAATATATTCATGCAGTATAAATTTTATCGTGCACTCAAAATGACAATTTGGATTGATCGATGCATTGCCTAATCGATTTGTAATTATTTTACTTTTAACTTTTGCATATTTGACTTAAGCAAGTTGTCTGTCCACCTGTAAAAAATATATGAATTGCAAAATATAGTCATGCAGTATAAATTTTATTGGTGTACTCAAAATGACAATTTCGATGAATCGATGCATTGCCTAATCGATTTGTAATTATTTCACTTTTCAGTTTTGGATATTTGAATTAAGCAAGTTGTCAGTCCACCTGTAAAAAATATTTGAATTGCTAAATATATTCATGCAGTATAAATTTTATCGGTGTACTCAAAATGACAATTTGGATGAATCCATGCATTGCCTAATCGATTCGTAATTATTTTACTTATCGCTTTCGGATATTTGACTTAAGCAAGTTCTTGGAGCAAGTTCTCGATTAAATGATTTGCCGTGTAATTATCTCACTTTTCGCTTCTGGATAATGGACTTAAAGCAAGTTGTCAGTTCACCTGTAAAAACTATTAGAACAGGGTAGAATTTATTCATGTGGTATATTTTTTTCGATTCATAGATGTGGTAACTCAAAATGACAATTTTGATTAATCGATGCATCAACTGATCAATTTATAATTTATTAAACAAAATAGATGTCTTATATATTATCTAATATAGGATATAAGATATCTCATATACTAATATAGATATCTTATGTACTATATTAAATATCTTACATCCTATATCAGATATCTGATATAATATATGAGATATCTTATTTAATTCTGTATATAAGATATCTAATTTACCATATAAGATATCTTATTTGTTATATAAGATGTCTTATTTATTAATATAGATATCTAATATACTAAATAAGATATCTTATATACTAAATGAGATATCTTATTTGATTGAATATATGATATATCTTCTTTAGTAAATAAGATACCTTATATCCTATATGAGATATCTTATAAAGCCTATCAGATGTCTTATATAGCATATCTTATTTTTCAATTCAGATATCTTATATAGCATATTAGACAGCTTAATTGACATATAAGATATCTATTTTATATAAGATATCTAATACAGGATATGCTATCTGAATTAGTATATCTGATATCTTACATCTTATATAAGATGTCTGATATACCATATTAGATATCTTATTTAATTCCACATGTAAGATATCTTATTTACCATATAAGATACCTTATTTGTTAAATATCTAAAATATTCATATAGATATCTGATATACTAAATAAGATATCTGATATACTAAATGAGATATCTTATTTAATTGAATAATATCTTCTTAAGTAAATAAGATATCTTATATCCTATATAAGATATCTTATATAGCATATCAGCTATCTTATATAGCATATAAAATATCTTATATGCCAAATAAGATATCTTATATAGCATATCAGATATCTTATACAACATACAAGATATCTTAATTGACATATAAGATATCTTATTTATATAAGATATCTGATATATCAGATATCTTATATATTATATAAGATATCTAATATATTAAATCAGATATCTGATTTATTGAATAGATTGTTAAACGGCTTGCCACAACTTTATACATTCACAGGTATAATTGGTTTCGAATGATCTGCAGACGAATACATACATTTCGGTGCAGTTATATTATATTAAGTGCTTGATAAAAATATCGGTTCATCGCAACTAATCCATCCACCAATAATATTTAAATCTAATTGATACACCAATAATATTTATCAGTGTGTGTGTGTGTGTGTGTGTGTGTGTGTGTGTGTGTGTGTGTGTGTAATATGTAACCCTGTTTTCTGTAAAGTACGTATCTGACTAGACATGTATAGCGCTATTAAATTTATTCTAATCTATTCACACCTCGATCTGTGCAGTCGAAGGATACAGAATTTTCGTGTTTTGTTATTATTATTATTATTAAAGATTTTATGTGCTCATTATCTTTCATATACAAGTCATTTATTGGACTAGTCTTTTTCTGTTACATATTTGGCCCATGCAGCAATAAATAAGTAGATCTAGACAATGTCTACCGAAAGTGACACAAGTACTAGCTTTTTAAGAAGTTTGCATACTTTATTTGATTAAGCGCAATATTCTGTGGCCCTCTCAGGGGTTTAGGGGGGGGGGGGGCGAATAGGGGAATAAGGTCATTTATTTCAGGGGAACAAAGGAACCAAAGCCTAAAACTGATGAGAACAGGGGATCAAAGGCAATTTGGGGGAACAAGGAACATAACAAATCAAGATTTTGATTTTTTGGGAACAAGGAAAAATGTCGATTTTTTTTCAGGGAAACAAGGGAACAGGTACCCCCTCTATTATCCTTCCAGGAAAAGATCAGGAATCTTCTTGACATTGTACAGCTGACCTATTAAGAGGATGGAACAGATGCAATCTTCCAGAAAAACCAGTTAAATAGTAAAGTCCTCTATGTACAGTAAAAAAACAAAACAAAACAGGAAGAATGGTTGTTTATGGAGAGATGAAGACAGCTGCACCAGTGGCTTGGACAACAAAGATGTGATCTCCTTGAGACCGTCAATGGTCTGTGTTGAATTTATTTATAGAAGCCACCTACAAATATTGCCCTCAGTATTTTATATTCTGCACTGTCAGTACTAACTTTGTTGCAAACCCTCCATCACCTGCTCAAACAAATGTCCCTAGGCAATATATCTATCATCAAATACTGCCTAAGCCCTCTTGGGTATTTCTTTTGCCAGACCTTCCTTGGTGGAAATCAGTACTAAATTTGCAATGTGGATAAAGTGCCTTACTCAAAGACACAACACTTGGTGCTCGGTGGGGCCGAACTGCTAACTCCCAATCTTGACTTAGAGGCTTTACCCTTCCACCCAGCACCCTACAAAGTGCGGTTAGTAGCAAAAATGATAAGTATCTCAGTTTCAGTAAATGTACATCCAAACATTAAAGCAACACATGAAAGAATTTGGAGGAAAGAGTATAACCTGGTCTGTTCTTTACTTTATCGATAATATGCATTTTGTAGGACTGAGAGCCGTGAGATTTGTCAGAACGTCTTCCTTTGTTACAATAATAATGTTTGGAGCTTCATTTATACTTTGATCTACATTCAGGTTAATTGGGAGCCGTGCTATTTCTCAGCAGGCCTCTGATGACCAAAATAATCGGCTGTAGTTAGTTACCTTGTTGATTATGTGCATTTGGTATGACTGAGAGCCTTAAGATGTGTCAGAATGCCTTCCTTTGTTACAATAATAATATCTTGCGATTCATTCATACTACGATCTGCATTTAGGTTGATTGGAAGCCGTGAGATTTGCCAGCAGGCCTCCGTTGACCAAACTAATCGGCGGTAGTTCTTTACATTATCATTAACATGCATTTGGTAGGCCTGTGAGCCGTAAGATTTGTCAGAACGCCTTCCTTTGTTACAATAATAATGTCTTTCGTTTCATTCAGTCTATGATCTGCATTTAGGTTTATTGGAAGACGTGAGTTTTGTCAGCAGGCCTCCGTTGACAAAAAAAAAAAAAAAAAAAAAAAAAAACAACGGCTGCAGTTCTTTAATTAAATTTATCGATAATATGCATTTGGTAGGACTGAGAGCCGTGAGATTGGTCAGAACGCCTTCCTTGTTTACAATAATGTGTTGCGAGCCATTGATACAACATTTCGGTTGTTTGGAAACCGTGAGGTTTGTCAGATGGCCTCTGTTGATCAAAATCAGCGGATGTGGGTCTTTAGTTTATCGCTGATATGCATCTGGTAGCCGTGAGATTTGTCAGAACGCCCTCGTTTGTTTGTTAGAATAATATCGTGCGCTATATGTATATTATGATCTTCGTTTAAGTTGATTGGAAACCGTGAGATTTGTCAGCAGGCCTCCGTTGACCAAAATAACCGGCTGTAGTTCTTTACTTTATCGGTCATATTCAGTTCGTAGGACTGAGAGACGCGAGATTTGTCAGAACGCCTTCCTTTGTTACAATAATAATGTCTTGCGCTTCATTCATACTACAATCTGCATTTATGTTGATTGGAAGCCGTGAGATTTGTCAGCAGGCCTCTGCTGACCATAATGATCGACTGTTGTTTTTTTTAATTTATCGATGATATGCATGTTAGGACTAAGAGCCGTGAGATTGGTCAGAACGCCTTCCTTTGTTAGAATAATAATATCTTGCGCGCCATGTATTCAACGTTCTGCATTTCGGTCGATTGGAAACCGTGAGATTTGTCAGAGGGCCTCTCTTGATCAAAATCAGCGGCTGTGGGTCTTTAGTTTATCGCTGGTATGCATCTGGTAGGACTTAGAGCCGTGAGATTTGTCAGAACGCCTTCCTTGTTTACAATAATAATGTCTTGCGCTTCATCCATACTACGATCTGCATTTAGGTCGACTGGAAACCGTGAGATTTGTCAGCAAGCCTCCGTTGACCAACCGACTGTAGATCTTTAATTTATCAATGATATGCATTTGATAGGACTGAGAGCCATGAGATTTAGAATGCCTTTTTATACACTAAAAATGTCTTGCGCGCCATTTATACAACGTTCTGCATTTCAGTCGATTGGAAACTGTGAGATTTGTCAGCAAGCCTCTGTTGACCAAAATAATCGGTTGTAGATCTTTACTTTATCATTCATATGCAATTGGTAGTACTGAGAGCCCTAAGATTCGTCAGAGCGCACCCGTTTGTTACAATAATAATGCCGTGCGCTATATATACTATGACCTTCATTTAAGTTGATTGGAAGCCGTGAGATTTGTCAGCAGGCCTACGTTGACCAAAATAATTGGCTGTAGTCTTTTACTTTATCGACGATATGCAGTTCGAAGGACTGAGAGACGTGAGATTTGTCAGAACGCCCTCCTTTATTTATATATTAATGTCTTGCGCGCCATACATATTACGACCTGCATTTAGGTTGATTAGAAGCCGTGAGATTTTTTTTTCAGTAGGCCTTCTTTGACCAAAATAATCGGGTGTAGCTTTAATTTATCGATGATATGCATTTGGTTGGACTGAGAGCGATAAGCCGTGAGATTGGTCAGAAGGCCTTCCTTGTTTACACTAATAATGTCTTGCGCGCCATGTATACAAAATTCTGCATTTCGGTCGATTGGAAACCGTGAGATGTGTCAGCAAGCCTCCGTTGACCAAGATAACCGGCTGTAGTTCTTTAATTTATCGATGATATGCATTTGGTGGGACTGAGAGCCATGAGATTTATCAGAACGTCTTCCTTTTATACACTAAAAATGTCTTGTGCGCCATTTATACAACGTTCTGCATTTCGGTCGATTGGAAACTGTGAATTTTGTCAGCAAGCCTCCGTTGACCAAAAGAATCGGCTGTAGGTCTTTAGTTTATCATTGATTGCAATTGGTAGTACTGAGAGCCGTAAGATTTATATGAAACAGTCCACACAATCATGCTATATCAATTAAAAGCAAGCCAAGTGAGCCCCTTAATTGTTTATTGAACAGTAAGTTGAAGATTGTATAGGCTAAAAAGTGCAGCTACTATATACACAATATCATATATCAGAACTCTGGGTGAGGCTTTCTTCTTTCAAATATTGTTCTACCAAAACATGGTGTAGTACTTACTAAGAATGCCATTGTAAAACTTTAACTGTCAGAGACCCTGACTATAGCCAAGCTGCAGCACTATTAGGAGAAATACCCATAGTGTTGAAGTATTTGGAACTCATGCTTACCAGATAACATCACTGTAGGACATGGTAACATGGCAACATAAAACCTATTAAGGGATTTAACTGAATGAGTTATGCGCCCTTGGCTCTGATTCTGGTTTATATGATACATCAATCCATTGTGCATGTGTATACCAGGTTTCAACTTTGTTACCCTTACAGTTCTTGAGAAAAGTGTGACAAAAATGTTTCATTAATGGAAAATTGTAAAACCTATCAAAGGATGTAACTTCAAAAGTTATATGCCCTTGGCCCGGATTCTGGTACACAAGATACAACAGCCAACTGTCCATGTCTGTATCAAGTTTCAACTTATAGCTTTAATAGGGCCCAAGAAATCTGCAATGATTTTTTTTTCATTTATGGCAAATTATAAAACCTATCAAGGGATTTAACTTGGCCATAATTCTGGTATATTCTGGTATACACAATACATCAGCCCATATCCATGTGTGTACTTGGTTTCAACTTTGTAACCTTTTTTTGAGAAAAGTGTGACAAAAATATTCATGAATGGCAAATTGTAAAACCTATCAAGGTGTGTAACTCTAAAAGTTATAAGCCCTTGGTGCTGATTCTGATATACACTATACATCAGCCATTTGTCCATGTGTGTACCAAGCTTCAATGTTACAGCTTTCATAGTTCCTGAGAAATCTGTTATGAATTTTTTTCATTAATGGTAAATTGTAGAACCTATCATGTAACTCCTAGAGTTATTGGCCTTTGCCCCGGATTCCTGTACACACCATACATCAATGGTATGTGTGTACCAAGCTACAACTTTGTAACCTTACAGTTCTTGAGAAAAGTGTCACAAAAATTTATCTGATGAGGATGAACAGAATGATGTACAGAAGAAAGGAATGAGGTAAAGAATGACAGAAGGAAGGAATGACTGAAGGACAAGACAAATCCAGTATAGTCCCATTGTCTGAAAGCGGGGCTATAATAACATAGTTTTTGTTATTTGCCTTTTGTCTAGATTGATTGTGTTGGGGTTTAACAACACCTCAACCCTTGTGGGTCATTTTATGTCTTTTCCCAGAGAAAGGAAGAAAACAGATAGAAGAGATATTAGAGGAGGAAAAAGAGAGGGACAAGGAAGAAAAAGGAACAGGAATGAAAGTGAAGAAGCAGAAGAATAGAAACATTCCCCCTCTGCCCTTACCTGCTACAAGGATAACAGGCCTTGCCGAACTGTAAGCCAATATCAGTTGGACACCCTGGTGATGTAAGATACACGACACCTTCACACCTCCTGATCACTCCCGCCTTCTGTCTTGAACTATATATATCCAATTACTAGAGAAATTACTTGTTTGGGTAATTACCTTGAGCAAATGGGGACCACATCCCTCAGAAACAGCAATATTTGCTCATGGTAATTATCAAGACAATGGGCTGTTAGCTTTAAACAGAGCTCCAAATAAATAAGGCTTGCTATGTGACTTGACTGCTATGTAGACATTTCACATGAAATATTGGCAGACATTTCACATAAAATGTTGGTAGACATTTCAGATAAAATGTCAGCTTTAATTTATCTGAAAAAAAAAAAAAAAAAACCAGAAATGAATGTTGTATGCTGCAATTCTACTTGGGGCTTTAAGAATTAAACATTGTAACTGGACATTTCAGCATTAGACCTTAAAGCAGGTGGTAAAATACTCATTGTGACAGGACTTTATATGGAGAGCCGGCATTCTGAAATGGGATACTGCAGCAATGAGAGACAGCAATAGTGTTTCTATTATCTCCCTTGACAGGTAAAGTGCAAGGTAGACCAATTCTAACTGGGCCCTTCCAATTAGAATCCTCTGTTTTCATCATAGGTCACCTATGGAAGCTTTATGTTGCCATGGCAACTGAACCAAGAGGCAGATCACCATAATTTCAGCTATCTTTAAATCCCCCTACCCTAGCAACCTTCTTACCTAATAAGGGACAAATCGCTTCAATAATTTTGGAGTCCTAATAAGTACTACAACATGTTTTGGTGGACCTTGTTGTTTACAGAGAGTACTCATGGGAATTAACTGGCTGCTATCTCCCATTGTCTTTTGATTTTATATACAATATCTTCACTTAACCCTTAAATTGCCAATCAAAACAACTGTCATCTGCTTTGTCATCTGCTTGTGATTTTTAAAGTCTGTTTTGTAAACAGTAAGGACCCAGATCAGACAGCTCCTAGCCTGATCAGGGTCTGCACCGTTTGTCTGTATGCAAAAATTGGTTTGAAAAGTTTGCAAGAATGTTCAACAGACAGAGGTAATTTTCAGATGCAGGTTTTCTTGGCATTTTAAGAGTTAAATGCATATTAATCCGTTTGGTGATAAGCACACCCTTCCTCTACTGAAATAACATGAGTAGTGTTGTGTTGACCCTGATAATCCCACAAACTTTCAACAATAGGATAAAGAGTCCTTCTCAATGTTTCTGGCAGTATACTGGATTCCTGAGCAATGGTATGCACATGATCCAACTTCCATTTCTTCATTTACTATTACTCTTGTGCATGTGTATTTGTGAGCCCAATGTTTGTCAAAGCACTACTGAAATCATTACCTGAAAGGATAAAAAATGACTATAATATCTAATATAAAATTGTATTTGTTTGTTTGTTTGTGTTGTAGTTTTACAGCCCAGTCAACCCAATAGGCTCACATCAAGCACAGTCAGTTTATCTTAAACACTTTTACTGGGCAGACTTAGTGCCCTAATTGGTTAGATTTTGAAGATGGTGACTGTGACAGCCATCTTGGATTCTCAACCAGAACAATTTTAGCCAGTTTTGATCTACAAGTTATCTCAATTTTTCAAACCAAGTTTAGTGTCATTTAGCATAATATTATCAGTTCAGGAGAATTTCAGTATAGATTTTCAAGCTGGCAGCCATACTGGATTTCCAATTTGAATGATTTCATTTTTTATCTTTTATTCCTGGGCCATACAGTGAAGATGTCATAGCAAAACATGATAAATGACACTTATTACCATGTACAAAAAGAAGAAAACTTTCTTTTAATACTCTTTTCATAACGATACATGCAATTCATTTGCAGATCTTAAAAGTGTTATAAAATCTGTTTTCAGCAAAAGTCCAGTTGTCTCTGAAAAAGTTTTCCACTTAAAAATTTTTTTTATTTGGTCAGAATTTTTGTGGGGGCAGGTGGAATTAGAATCTAATAATTAATTTTCTCTGGCCTAATTGAAAAAAAAACTGTCATTTTGACAAAAATATTTTTTTCACATCATACTTCTTCCTGCACTCAATACGCCTGTAATGAGTCTGTTGTTTCAACAAATACTTTGAGACAAGCTGATTTCACCATGCATGCACCATACAGTCATGCCAAAGCTAAATTTCCAGAAGAACAAAGGGAATTGACCATAACCTATTTTGCTCTACGTAGAGCAACACCACATCAGTATCAACATTTATGCAAAATATGAAAATATCATATTCTAATTACCACACTGTGCACTTAGGTTTTTAAAAATTACTGGGAAAACTTGTGATACAATACATGTATGTATCTACCTGCTAAGTGTATATCATCAAAGGACTTATTGATGATATTTATGTGATTTTTTTTTTTCTTATTTTCTTTATGAAGCATATGTTGTGGGTACTAAGTTGAATTGCATCATCATGTCCATGCAATTCAAATTGGTGCCCACAACATTTGCATTAAAAAAGAAACTGACAAAAAATACACTGGCTGTAAGTAATCTGAAGACTACGGAATAGCTTGACTCTGCACTTATAGGGGTATCTGTGGTAATAAGGTTGAATACGGTTTTCCTCAAACTATTAGGCAAGATTAGAAGCAGAAACCAAAATGCCTTTTCAAGAATTACAAAGGGAATTTTAAATAACAGTAAAAGAATTAACCCCTAGGCCCTTATTTTTATCTGACAGCAACATCTTATCAATATCAACATTTAGGCAAAATATGAAAAGATTCCTTAAACTACTTAGTAAGATGAGAAGCAGATCCTAAAACAGACAGACATACGGACAGGCAACATAACAACAGTATACCCCACTCCTGCCACACAAATACATTTTGCGTTTGTGTGAGGGTTAAAAAGTCATTGAAAAATAAAGTCAAAGATTTAGGAAAAAAAAAATTCTATCCAAATCTGTGACTTATCTCAAACAAAAACATATATCCAGATAAGATGATTTTTTTTTCATGGATTTTTTTTTCATTATTATTTTATATATATATAAATAACAACATGCTGAGAGTTTTCATTAGAAGAAGCCTCAGTGAGATACTTCTAATGAGTAATCATAACATGTTTTCTTGCAAAATTAAGAGAAATAAATATCTTGGTTCTCCTCTTTTCTGGAGCTGGGGTATATACTTTATTTAAGTCTGGGGTTATGAAAAAGTATGATTATTTTTTTTTTTCTAATTTCTCAGTGGGCAGATACCCTGAATCCTCATTGAAATAACCTCACTGAGGTAATGCTAAAGAGTTAATTATTTGTAATTCTATTTTAAAAAATGTGTATTTGGATTATTATGCTTCTTATCTAGAGCATTGCCACAGCCAGGTGCAATATTGTTTATTGCCATAAATCACACCTAATTATTATCATGCTGGTAGGACAGGTAGAATTGTGAGTTTTATGGCACATTGTGACACTCCAAGGGAAAATTGGGTGGACACATGTGGCTAATCATAGCCCTGGTTTTTGTTGTTGTTTTTTTTTTTTTTTTTTTTTTTTTTTTTTGTTTTTGTTTTAAGCTGTCCTTTATCTAGGAATTTATTGTTTCGATTTCCTAAATCACCAGTTGTCAGTCTTTGAATGAGTACCTAGCATTTAAAGTATTAATCCTGTGAAAAAGATTTCATTAATCTAGCAAAAAAAAAACAAAAAAACACTCAAACACACATATATATTAAATCATGTTTTTTTGGGGGTTTTTTTGTCACAGAAATGGTAACCTGAGTAAAATAAGCCTTGTATCTGCTAAAAAAAAAAAAGAAAGAAGAAATGTCATCTTATAATCTTATAAATTCTTTGTTAGTATAACATTCAATAAATTGACTAATTTAAAAATAAAATAAAAAATAAAACAACAACAAACAAAAAATAAACTTCAGAAACCCTTCATATATGCCAGGAAAGCTATCTCTGTACATCAAATGTTTATACATTACGAAATCATGTCTATTCAAATATACTGAAAATTTCACCACCAAAAAGTGAAAATTTTCAGATAAAAAATTCTGATATATTTCATATTTCTGCTCAAAATATAGATTGTGGGTACTTGTTAGCACTGTCTCAATGAGGTGGTTCTAATGAGTATCCACAATCTATGTTTTTGAGCAGAAATAATAAAAATAATTTATACCCATATAAACCCCAGTTTTACTGTATAAAAGTGGGGTTTAAAGGGGTCAAAATTAAATAAGCCTGTTTTCAGGATGCATGTACCAATGGCAGTAGCACTGGAAATAGATTTTTGTTGTTGTTGTTACTTTTTTTTTTTTTTTTTTTTTTTTTTACAATAATATGATCAATCGCTAAGTGCGAACAGGACACAGTATTGATATAAATAAAAAAAAAATCCTTGAAAACCTGGAAAAAAACAAAACAAAAAAACAACTAAAAATGTAATGAACTCTCTTCTGCTAAATTTAACACCAGGTGTAGTGTTTTACAGTTTAGGTATGTGCAGAGCTCTAGATAAGAGGGCTATACATTAATACAATTTTTTTTTATTATTCCTCCATGAAAACATGTACGTCATGTATGCACTCCTCAGAAGCACACTGGGTAGTGTTTTAGCACACTGTTTAGTGTTCAAGGAAGTACTCTAACTTGAACATGTTTGTTTTTTTTGTTGTTGTTTTTTTTTTTTAACCAAACAATATTAGTATTTTTTTTTGTCTGATATGAAAACAAATCAGTTCAGGCTCTCCTGAAAATAAAGGATTTTTTATAAAAGTTATTTTTTGGTTAACATGGTTAAATAAAGGGTTTTCAGGCAAATTTTAAACAAAATTAAGAGCAAAAAAAGGTTACATTCTTCATCTTGTTTCCAGTTTCTGTGCCATAAAATACCTACTATGATGGACAATCTCCGTGTGAATTCACAGTTGAGTTACAAACTACATTCTCAATAATTTAGTTGACCTAAGACTTTGACTCCTTTGTCATAGTTAAAACTTTTATACCCCAGGCATACAAAGTTTGTTTGGGGGATACATAGTCTTTGTTATTCTGCCCGTCCATTAGCTCATATGTCTGTGCTCCCATCCGTATTTGCATGTATGTGTAACATATCAGTCTGCACAAGAAGTAGAACAGAAGTTACCTGTAATCAGAACAACATATGGATGTGATTTATACAATAACTTACCTACTGCTTTGCTTTCTCTGCAGATTACTGGATGCTAACAGTTTACTGGTAACCCTTTTCCTTCACTCATATGTTTAAATTTAGCATACCCTTTGGTCAGCCTGCACAGCCTGTAAATTACAAAAGATGCCTATATTATAATTTAAGTTATATACATGCAGACAGCCTGTACATGTTCATCACAAAAAATATATCTGGGTGTAACTGTGTAGACTGATCAGGATCTGTACTGGTCACTCATAAATCACTGAATAATGTATGCCCGTGTATGGATATATCAATGGACAGCTATAATCTACAAGGGAATGTGGCTGGATCAGCTGGACAAATACATCCAAATATATTATGCACACTACTTTTGCTTTTATTCCCTCAACAGTTTTGTTGAAGAATAAGTGAACCAATGAATAGGGCAAAACAATATGTGCAAGAAATCATAAGGGTTCTTGGCTGTATCTTGGCCACAGGATGTGGCGTGTAAAACAATTACCCACCCGGACAATGATCCACCCAGACATTTAACCGCCCCTCTTAATCTAAATGCGGACAATTACCCACCCAAAAATATTTTTCATATAAATCTCTCGGGTTGTGGGGGGATGGGGGGGGGAGGGTGTAACTTGGGGATAAATGTGGTACGAGTGTGCGAGCCAGTATTTCGAAACCTACCCCATTCATGTACCTGCCCTTTGAAAAAAATTGCCCCCTTCATATACTTGATCGTCTGAAATGCTGACCTATTCATATACTGCCCTTTGATTTTTGTACCCATTTATTGCTGGTAGTTAGACAAATATAGCAGTCAATTCATTGAATACCAAGAGAAATAGCCGCCTTGACAAATCTCTGAGCGAAAAAAATATATGCATTTATTGGAATGTCAGAAAAGTGGAGCATTTCACATACGAATCATAAAAAATCAGGTCAGTCATATACTTTTTGTTGAAAAAAAGGGGCTAATCATACACCTGGCAGCGCTGAAAAAGGGAACAATTTGGCATGCATATCCGTACTATGCCACATATAGGAACCCACCCCCGACCCACTGGCTGTAAATTGTCTTGTAATATTTTTCATTCATTTAATCCTGTTGTATTGGTAAAAAATGATTTTGTGTCAATCTGAGAGTCTTAGCTGAAAATGACTTTGAAAGGATAAAATGAAAGATTTCTTTTTTTTTTTAAATGGCTGTTTTTTTCTTTTAAGGTGAGTTTTCTTCGATATATATTTTTTCATAAATCCATAGCTACAGATAAGAGGGGTATCCACATAATATTTTTCTTATTTCTCCACAAAAACATATGTTGTGGTACTCATTAGAAGCCCCTCACTGAGGCACTTCTAATGAGTACCCACAACATATGTTTTCGTGGAGAAATAAGAAAGATATCAGCATTTTTCGGAAGAAAAAAGCGCTCTATCTGTTGCTATGATAAATCGCAATGAAAAGGTATCCATCATCCATTACAGCATGCAAATGACATTTGACTCATGGCAGCAGACATATTTTAATCACATTGTTAGTAAATGGAAGAAATAACTGTACTGGTCATAAGTTATCACAAGAAAAAAAAAAAAAGATACTAAATTCTATAAAGTAATTTAATAGAATTTTCTTATGGGGGATTTTTAAGATATTTTATAATGAAAGAGTTATTATTATCATTTGGACTTCAACAATTAACATATACAAAATCGGAAAAGAACCATATAAGTTTTTACTGCACATATTTAAAAGTACAGGATGTAATCTTCAGCTCTCCTACATGTTGCCCAATATCACGCAGTCTGTTCAGGGCTTTGTGCCACCTTACATCTAATAAATGGATATGGTGAATACCATATATGCTCTAAGTATTGGACAGACAGTCCTGAGCTAACAATACAGCTCTAGATCAGACACCACCTTACAGCTAATAAAAGGATATGTTGAATACCATATATGCTCTAAGTATTGGACAGACAGTCCTGAGCTAACAATACAGCTCTAGATCAGACACCACCTTACAGCTAATAAATGGATAGTGTAGAATATCGTTTAACATAAACGTATTGGACAGTCCTGAGCTAACAGTGTAGACCCACATCAGATACCACCTTACATCTGATAAATGGACACTGAACAATAGTCTTTATACTCAAAGTATAGGCCAGACAATCCTTAGCATACCGTGTTGATCCAGATCAAACAACATCTTACATAGATAAATGGTTAATGTACAGAATACCGTTTTTACTAGGAGCACTGGACAGACAGTCCTGAGCTAACAGAGTAGACCTAGATCAGATGTCACCTTACATTTAATAAATGGGTACTGCAGAAGAATACCATTTACACTCTAAGTTTTAGACAGACAGTCCTAAGCTAACAGTACCCAGATCAGCTGTCACCTTACACTTAATAAATGGATACTGTAGAATACTGCATACACCAGACAGTCCCAAGCTAACAGTGTAGACCCAGATCAGACACCACCTTCATCTAATAACTGGATACTGTAGAATACCATTTATACTCTTAAGTTTTGGACAGACAGTCCTCAGTTTAACAGTATAGATCCAGATCAGATGTCACATTACACCCATTCATGCCATAAGCTGTGGATTAAAATCTGTAAGATAAGGCAAAATACTAAGGGAGATTTGACAAAATTCTGTGAGATTTTCTTAAACATCACTTTGGTGTTCCCACAATATAGTCTTAAGTCTTCTTTTTTCATGTGAGAAGCTTGTGAAAACCACAACAGTGTGTGATTTATGTTTATTTCTTCATAAAATCTGTTGTAAAATGGTCTGAAAATTCTGTGAGATTAGAATTTTTTATGGGAATTGCTTTCCAGATGGGCCAAATTCTGTGAGATTTTATCTCACAGTGTGAGATATGGCATGTATGTACACCTAATAAATGGATACTGTAGAATACTGTATACACAGGACAGTCCTGAGCTAACAGTGTAGATCCAGATCAGACTCAATCTTACAGCTAAAAAATAGATACTGTAGAAAACTGTTTTTATTGAATGTACATTTTTATATTGTGAATTTAATGTAGTGGCTGGAGTGCATGGACTGAACAAGACTGCCTGCTTGGTTCAGTAGAAGAGCATCTGACTAGTGTTACGGGGTTGTTGCCAACTTGTTGGCGAGTCCCAGCTCCGGCAGTCATTGTTTCCTCTCTTGTTCACTTTACTGATATGAGATTTAGTAAACAGGTGTGTGCCAATTGCAAGCAATTGGGGGTTGCAGACCAGATACCTTCAGGACATCAGGCTGATACCTGAATCCTAAATGTTATGAGGAGTGTAGTGGCTCGAGTCCATGGACAGAACAGGACCACCCTTGTAGCCCAGTAGGTTCAGCACCTGTCTAGTAGTCTTGCCAATGATGATCAATTATAATCATTCAGCAATCACTTTTGCCTCTTGAGACTGAAGATCGGAAAGATCTTTTATAGTCAACTAATCAGATTTTTTTTTTGTTTTTTCTTTGTTTTGAAACAAATATATTTTTCTCACCTTTGTTTTTCATAGGCAAGTCATCAATAAATGAAGTTCAGAGCTGTCTGTTAGGGTCATTCTAGATTTATGGTCAATAAAAGTGAAAAGATTTGATAAAAGAGCCTTAAAAAATGTCAACCCAAAAGAACTAATGTTTTAGGTACTCATTTGAAGCACCTTGCAGAGGCACTTCTAATGAGTACCAATAACATTGTATGTTTTCATGGCGAAATAAGAAAAATATTACGTGGATACCCCTCTTATTGATCTGGAGCAATGACTAGGTACCTGGAAGATGGCTGAATTAAGAGTGAATATATTTTCTACAAGTCAATTATTACTCAATGATCAGTCGGTTTTACAAAACCGATGATCAACAATGAAATTCTGGCTGATTCCCAACACTACTGTCTAGTGAAATGGGGATCATGGGTTCAAGTCCCGCCTTAGGCAAGCAGTTTTCCTTTCACTTTTACTTTATTATAAGAATATTGCAATTCACTTGCAATTTTTTATCTGCAGACCTGTACTATGTTTAGCTGGAATTTTCAATTTTGTTTTCCATGTAGACCCTTTAACATGTAAAATAATCAATATTAAAATAAACTTAGGCGGAGAACTCGAATCCGCGACCCCATGGCTGCAAATCAGGTGCTCTACCAATAGAGCTAATCAGGCTGACAGTCCAGGTCCATACGCAGACTTTTGAAATGGGGAGGGGGTGGGGTGGAATTTTAGGTATTCTGAAAACAGGGATGCAAATGCTTCTTGAAAATGCCAATTTGGGGGCCAAAATTAGGGCTATATAGTGAATTTAGGTTTGAAAACTGCATGATTTTGAAGTAATTCTCCAGAAAAGATGGTGCGTTTGTACCCCTGGAACACCCTTGCATACGGGCCTGCAGTCTCATCAATTACTCCGTACACTCCTCTCCCTTTAACAGTGTTTACGGTAACTTACATGTGCCAGACATCAACTGAACACACTAACAGTGCCTAGCTTTTCTCCACACTCACAAGTACCTCATTGCCACTGAAGCAACTTAAGGAGGGGGAAAGGTACAGAATTTAAATTGCAATCCCCTGTTTGTAAGTCAGGTGCTCTACCAACTGTTTGATGTACCAGGCTGACCTACAGTTTTCGCAATCACACAATAGCTTACCTTCTGCTGTCAAAAATCACAAGTGTTCCAGGTCAGTACTTCCAACGTTGTTTCATCCATCATGCTAAACATTTCTGCTTGTACAAGTTATACCGCGTCAAACCCCACAGTTGTGCGTTCAGTAAATATAATCATTCAAGTCACGTGTACGAATCCTAATACTGTACGAACATCGCTGGTGACGCAGCCAGTTTCAACGCATCCAAATTCTGTTCATTTTATGCAGCCGTCTGATCATAATGTACATAAGAAAAACAAAACTACATTTCTGTAGGTATCAAACTGTAAGCTGGTACGTAAACAGTCGCACACGGCGATTATGAATGCACGTTTTCGTTGTTCACGCCGTATGTCAACAGATATTAAAAATAATACAGGTGTCGAAGTAAGACAAATACCTCCATAATTCATCTGGGTATTCTAAATTCAAACGCAGCACGTAGAAAAGAAAAAAAATACTTTATATAGACAACAGCAAAATAGGAAGTCAATTGGGGTAGATAAATTCTGACAAATCTCACGCCTTTTGCCCCATCTGATATCCGCTTCCGTTGCGCATGCGTTCTGAAACATCTCATGGTCTTCAACATCTTACGCGACACCGGGCTTATATGATGTAGATATTCTAAAAGAAAAATGGTTGATCCACTTACAAACAGTCGAGACCCTGATCAGACGTCTGATCTGGGTCTGCACTGTTTACCAGTTACCCGTTTAGAGGTTTCCCGTTTTCAAAGGGTTAAACCAACCTTGAAGATTATTTTTTTACGTTAAATGTATTAATTATGTTGAACTTTCTGTCGGAAATAAGTGAGCACATTTTTTCTACCCACATTTCTTCGCTAAAAACTAACATTGCGTTTGTGAACTCTTAAAGCGCCAAGCAAAATTGTAGCTGACGGCATTTTGAAATACAGTCAAGTCTCGACCCTTTGACAACCCTTTGACAACCCTTTGACTAAAATGTCATGTTTATGGGAAGTTCGGATAAATTTGATAAATTTAGTCACACCACTTACTATTTTCCTTATACTTCTCTTAAACTAGTCCATTTTACTACCTATGAATGTATGTAAAATTGCTAGATGAGTGGCAAACAGTGTAGACCCAGATCAGACGCCGCGTTCTGATCTGGGCCTACACTGTTTGCTGAGGCCTGTCTTTCCGAATACATAGAGTAAGTACGGTAAATTGATAAAATCGAACCCTCTCAGGGATCATCCTGGATCCGCGCCCGTGTTATCATAAGGGGAATGGATACAGTTTGTGAATTTTTCGCTAGTCAAAAAACATTACGAAAACGCGCCTATTCAAATATATTGAAAATTGTACAACCAAAAAAAAAAAGGAAAAAATTCAGATAAAAAGTTCTGATATTTTTTTATTTTCCTGCTCAAAACATAGATTGTGGGAACTCGTTAGAACCGCCTCGGCGAGGCGGTTCTAACGAGTACCTATAATCTATGTTTTTAGCAAAATAAGAAAAATAATGTATACCCCTGTAAACCCCAGTTTTACTATATAAAAGTGGGGTTTAAGGGGATCAAAATTATATAGACGTGTTTTCGTGATGAGGTGACATTATTTTTTACATAGAGCGCAAAGCGTTTATAGCAAAACTATTGTAACTGCCCCTTTAGTTTTTATTTCTGAATGTCGACTTTGACTTTGGTTCTTTTTTTTTTTTTTAATTATTTTTTGATAAAAAAGGGAACTCGATGAACAGTCTTTAGCCATCTACCACGGATTTATCTCCCTGACGCATTCTAGGAAGGACAAAACTTTATAGATAATTTCCACAGAGATGAAATATTTGTTTCCCTTTGCATAGCTTCGTTGCCTTCTTCTAAGATAACACACAAAACGTATTAACCTTAAGTAAACAGACAGACGGACAGACAGGCCTGGGCAAACAGTGTAAAGCCAGATCAGACGCCGCGCGGCGTCTGATCTGGCTCTAAACTGTTTGACACTGATCCAGAAGTTTTTTACATATGTACACGTAGCAAAATGGACTTGTTCCAGTTTTGGGACAAGTCAAACATGTAGAAAGAAAGCACCTGATGGAAGGCTAAAAGTGGTGTGCTTGCTTAATACAGGTAATTTATTATGATCAGCCTATTTTCCTTTTATAAGACTGAAAAACGCATTTAAATACAGGTGACTGCTTTATACAGGTTGTCTTTAAGACAGGTTTCATTGTATAGTAAAGAAATTCGGTGTCCGATATTTTTTTCGGGCAGATAGGATAAAAAAAAATTTCTTCAAGCAGTTTCCTAGGAGAACAAATAATCAAAGCACTAACAGCACTGGTGGGTCAATTGTTTCTGAGTGTAGGCTTGGAAAATGGTCTTGAACGGTGACTTAAGACTGTTTCAGTTAACCATTAGATTCCTATAATCTAAGTGAACAGTGCAGACCCTGAAAAGACGCCGCATTTTATGGTGTTTGATCTAGGTCATCACTATTTGTCAATGTCCCAGCACTGAACCTAGTCTAGGTGTTACAGATAACCACTTTACACGGCACTCTGACGTCACGGCGACAACAATAGTTATAAATAACCGTTACCTGGAGTTTTTTTTTTTTTTTTTTTTTTTTTTTTTTATTTAGGTTTTACGGCCCTTTCAAGAATATTTCACTTATATCGAGCCGATCGTTCATCGAAGGTGGGCGAAAACCGGAGAACCCGGAGATAAACCACCTGACCATCCGTAAGCAGAACTTGGCTTTCCCACATATGACCCGAGCGAGGCTCGAACCACAGCGGTGAGAAACCTAATGGATTAAGAGTCAACTCTCTTATCCACTAGGCTACGGGGGCCCGCCGTTACCTGGATTTCGCACAATAGCTATTTACGTGGATTATCTTCAGTGGTCAGCGATTGTCACGTGGACAACAGCAATATACCTCAGATTCTTAAGTAACTTTGGCTCTATAGAGTCGATAATGCATAGCTAGAGAACGCTTAACAAGTGACACATTGTACATTTGGGAAATAATGCGTTTTGTTTTGCTCATATGCATCATCAAATTTGCATTTAGATGTATTTGTCACCACTATCACAATCTTTTATAACCTCTCAGATGAAATAGCCACTAGATCGCTTTCATTTTATGTCAAAATTATAGCCACTAGATCGCTTTCATTTTATGTCAAAATTATCGCAAAATATTTTAGATCAGAACTGGTCCAGATATTATTAATAAAGTATAACCTCAATGGCTCGAGCCCGGATGGCTCGTTTACAGTGGATGATTCGAACTCTTTTTTCAGTTCTAACAAAATTCTTCCAAGTTGTTTAGGGATTTTTTCTTACTTTATGATGGAATTGTATGTTGTGTGTACTCATTAGAATCGCCTCATCGAAGCGATTCTAATGAGTACACTCAACATACAATCATTGTGTATAAAATCGACAAGATTTCCCTAAATTATCGCCATTTGCTTCCTGAACTGGTGCCATGATTAACCCTCAGTGGCTCGAACTACCCATGTCTCGAACGAATTTCCATGGTCCCAAAGATGTTCGAGCCATTGAGGTTCGACTGTAATTAGAATATTTTAAAATTCTCCAAAGAGATCACCTAGTAAACAATTTATACTTCATGATCATTTACACACCAAAGGTCTATGGTTGGTTTGGCCCAGTCAGAATTATTAAGGTCATATTGAGCCGATCTGTTACCAAACATGGGCAAACTTAGTCCTCTAAGCGTTATCCAGTACTTGTGCGCATTCTTTCACCAGAAACTGCCGGCCTTGGTGGCTCAGTTGGATGCGCCGTCCGACTGGAGACCAGGAGGTCGCGGGTTCAACCCCCGCCGAGGTCGGCAACATTCTTTCGTACAGATTGATCATGAAATATTTTCTACGGTCATTCTCTCCCTTCGCTGATTCAAGAAGGGCAGTTGTCAGTTTCTGGCGAAAGAATGTGCACAATACTGGTTAACCGCTTAGAGAACTAAGCCTACCCAGTAAACGTGTAGTTAGGTAAACTGACCGCGCTCCACATGACCCCATTGGGTTGACTGGGCCGTAAAACCTCAACACAAATAATTCACCAGAAACTGACAACTGCCCTTCTTGAATCAGCGGAAGGGAGACAATGAATATATTTCATGATCACCCACTCTCCACGAAAGAATGTTGCCTGACCCGGTGAGGATCAAACTGATCTGATCACCAGTCGGACGCGTATCCGACTTACCTACACAACAAGTCTAACGACCTGTCAACCCTTAGGGGTCATTGTATCAAGATGGTTTCTTAGTGTCGATTACTACGGTAATGTAGTTATGCGTCAAATATGGTCGAAAACATGAGCGCAGAATCCGCACAGTCTGATTACATCAGATCGGCTCATACAGTTTGTTAAAAGGATAACTGTGTATGATATAATACTGTCAGAGAAACTGAACAAGGTTTGTTTTTTCAAAAGCTTAGACAGTCATAGTTTGGCTCTAATAAAGAATATAGTAACATGTTATGTGGTCTCAAAGAACTGAAACAAATGTACACCTAGTGTAGTGCCAAGTCAGGAGATAAATGAGGATAATTTAGGGATGTCTTTTCAGTCTTTTATAAAACAATGGTATGTTGAGAGTACTCATTAGAATCGCATCGATTCCAATGGCGATTCAAATGAGTACATACACACAACATACATTTTCATAGAATAAGAAGGTTTCCCTAAAATATCCCTAAATATTTGTT
The DNA here is from genome assembly GCA_964016985.1 of Anodontia alba. Lineage (NCBI taxonomy): Eukaryota > Metazoa > Mollusca > Bivalvia > Lucinida > Lucinidae > Anodontia > Anodontia alba. Next base: position 96,663,743 of record OZ024827.1, read on the forward strand.
TTCTTGAGCTGTTGGAAGAATTTCCTAGGAACTCAAAAACAAGTTTAAATCAGCCAAGGTAAACGAGCAATCGGTGTTCGAGTCATTGAAGTTTTACTGTATATACGTATATTGACATTGAAGCTTGTTTGAATATACAGTCGAACTTCGATGGCTCGAACCCCTTTGGGACCATGAAAATTTGTTCGAGACAGCGGTAGTTCGAGCCTCGGAAGGTTACTATTAGTGCCACACACCAGGCGGCATAATGGAGATAATTGTGGGATATTGTTTCGGTGTTCTATATTTTAAATGTATGTTGTGTGTACTCATTAGAATCGCCTCATAGAGGCGATTCTAATGAGTGCAACACAGCATACATTTACAAGATAAAAGAAGAAAATCTCCCTAAATTATCCGTATACATCGTATTTGGAGGAAATCCCTGCGGACTCAAGAACGTGTTCGACTCATCCATGGTAAACGAGCCATCGGGGTTCGAGTCACTGAAGTTCTACTGTAATATAATACATTAGCACATGCATAATATACAATGTTTAGTGTTTAATTAGGTCATTACATTGAAAAGGAAGAAAATAGTAGAATAGTTCATTACTGCGTCCAAAACGTATTTATAGATTCAAACAAAGGAATGACCCTTGAGCGCAATGAACACACCCACAACGAACACAATGTACACAAAACGGACAACAGCTGAAGTGTTAAGTCTTCTGAAACAGGCTCGCTAGTCTAGGGCATTTATGCGTCATTAGTGACACCATACAACTTTTCAAAAAACTAGGAATGGGCGCAATGATTACATAGAACCCTAAAAATATAAACTGCAATATAGTGAAGTTTGGGGGGACGTTTTACCGCCGCTACACGACACTAACGCTAGCTGTAGTGAAGATGCAACAGACAACCCTCTTTTTACCGACACTCGATACAACGACAAAATTCGTTAAAATAACAATTTGACTGTCACGAAACCTTCGCTTAAGAGGTAACAATTAGTCACAAATTATGCAAGAATAATGAATTTAATGCTTTAAAGAAACATATATGTTGGGTATTTGTTAGAATCGCCTCACTGAGGCGATTCTAACAAATATCCAAAATATATTTCTAAGAGGAAATAAGAACAAGGAAGTAAGAAAAAAAAACTAAACATTTCTTACATATAAACCTGCTCATTAAGTATTCTGTAAAACAGCAAATTCATTTTAATGGCAACGTCTTTGGGAACAAATCCTGTCATTGTAACGCGGGTTCACTGTAAATCAGTTCTAGAAAGGAATGACACGTCGGAATGGACAAAGATAAGTGAAGATATCAAGAAAATGACACAACCAGGAAGTATAGCCTTCCCGAGGCACCAAAAGAAGGAGAGATGAGGAACATATAATGACAAAACAAATACCACATATGAAACAACAGACGCACAAGCAAGAAAGAAATGCAACAGAGGAACCGCATTGGAACTGTCAGTAAGAGAATTACTGTGCGACTGAAACCATTTTTCCTCGCGCGAAACCTTACCATTAACTTCAGATGCAGCTCGATACATAGACTGGCTCCAGTCTCCAGTGACTAAATATTATTTTTCTTATAATCTGTTTAATAATCCACTAACATGAAACCAAAATAATATCACGACTATAAAGGCTGGTCACTAGATATTTTTTTCTTATAATCTGTTTAATTATCCACTAACATAAAACCAAAATAATATCATGACTATAAAGGCTGGTCACTAGTGACCAGCCTTTATAGTCATGATATTGTTTTTGGTTTTATTTTAGTGGATTATCAAACAGGATTATGAGAAAAATATATTGTCACTGGAGGCTGGAGCCAGTCTACTCGATACAGTAAAACAATACAAACAGAAAGAAAACAGAAAGCAAAGTGGGCAGTCTTTAAAGGTGACCACAATGCAACAGGACATACATTCAGAAGTTTATCAGGATTCTACCATAATGAACCAACGCATGACAATCTACAATATGACTTGTGCGACCAGCACAGACAGATCAGCGTGCGCATGCGCGCAGTCTGATCAGAGACTTCGCTAATCGCATATGCCTTCTACAGCCTCCGGGTTATCCAAAGAGGTTATCCAAAGGGGGATGTAAGAGATCCCTTGTCATACTGGGTGGATGTACAGACTGATCTGAGTCTTTGCTGGTCACACAGGTCTTATTGCAGGTTTTGTCGTGCGCATTTTGTTTTTTTTTTTAAATCTGTCTATATGGCTGATTTGATAATTTCTTGGCTTTTGAGTAATATTTCCGACACAATAACTACTAACTGGCTATTGATTGTGGTTAACTTAATTGCTCATTCATTCCGGGATTCTGCTGAAAGAACAAATCGGACGAGCCACGCTAAAACGTGGCTTTGGACATCTACGGACAGCGTAGGCCCTGATCAGACTGCGCGGAAGAGCAGTTTGCTCAGAGCCTTCGCTGTCCACTTCCAGGATCATTGGATACTATAGAATGTATCTATCGAGAGGAAATGCCCGTATGAGACCTTGCGCATGCGCAGGATGAAGTGAATACGCACAATTTGTGCATGCTCGAAAACACTTTTTCGCTTGGTACGGTCCAAATTGATTACTAGTATGCTAACTGACTGTATACCATGATATACCACGTTAACAGTTTTGCATCTGATATATAATTTGCTTTCATCAGCATTCGTACAGAATCAAGAGAGCCAAAATCGGGAGGAAACGTACCTTCGTAGATGCGCGCCCAACGAAGACTCAAATCAGTCTACACATCCGCGCAGTCTAATCAAAGTCTTCGTTGTCCGCATGAAGAAATTTTGCGTCCTTTGCTATCCAAAATGCACACAGTTAAGATTCTTATTAGATTGCGCGAATGCGCAGGCTGATCTTAATCTTTACTGGGCGCACATATCCAGACGTGCGTATTCTGACGTTGCAGCTCAAATGGATGTCTTTTCTTGTTTTATCTTTTGTTTCTGTGTGCAGATCGTCCATGTAGGTCTTAATCAAAGGAACGCAGCAATAACAAACGCGGACAACGAAGACTCTGAACATACTATGGGATGCGGAGGCTTATTTGAGTCCCCTTTGGGCTCACATGTCAGAAGCTATGTTTTCCTAAGTAACGGCTCAGTTCTTCTCGATATATCCCGTACACAAGAGCTGACACGTTGTTTTTCTGAATAAATTAAGATGCCAGGCCCACTTCTAATTTTCAGCCAATCACATTGCTTGATCTGAATTGTTGCTATAAATTCACATACTTAATAGCAAACAGTGCAGACCCAGATCAGTTGGCTTCTTCAGAAGCCAACTGATCTGGATCTGCACTGTTTGCGAATGCAGGGTATATCCGGGTTCGGCATGACAAGGGTTAAAACTGGCGCAAATCGCTTCCTCGGTTATCTTTAACTTCTGGTCGACTGAATTTCTTCTGGTAAATTGTCTAACATAATTATAACTTCTCTTTTAATAACTTCATTTTATATCCGGACATCTTCGATCACTGACGTATCATTTATTTACTCCACAATACGGCTGCTCACTTTGCTCTCAGTTTTCTTGTTTAAGTGTCAACATTGTGGTCATCTTTTTCAACGACTGTCCAATCTGTTTTCACTCTGCTTGTATTGTTTTACTGTTTGGACAGTTGTTAGAATTCTCTGGCGATTCTGACAAATAAGCAAAGCATTAGACCAGCTGCTAATCTGATAATAAAAGTCTGATCATTTTTGTTTATTATTAAAAAGTTATCAACATATTAACAATGACAAGTCTATTTGGTAGAGTCTCCAATACATATCTTGGCCAAGTATTATAAAAAGGAGAGTAGACTAGCTATAAAACCATTATACTGTTCATTTTCATGCAAATAGATTATTTTGCATCCATATTATTCATTTTAACTCCTAGTGGCTAGGCTACCAAAGCATATGTGTAAACCTTGTATTTTACCAGGAAATACGAATGACACAAGGCCTTTCTCTGAGAACAGTGCTGTACTCAAACAGTACTCAGTGGGGTGCGCGGTACTTGCAAGGATTTTCATTTCAATCTTTTTCTTTCAACTTTAGGGGATTTAATGTCACCGATGAAGATAAAAAATAGTATAGATCTAGAAAATGTTCAGGGGTAGCCACAATCACAGAACTTGGCCTACCAATGACAGCTAGAATAAGAACAAACAAATCCTGACAGACAAGACACAAGCCACAAATCGAAGGAAAGCCTGCAAAGCAACCAGGTTCCTCTTCTTAACAAGGCCGTCTGGACCCAGTTGTTCAAAGCATCGTTAGGTTAACAAGCTTGTTAGTGGTCAAAATGTTAATTGTTCTAGTAAGTACAATATATAATTCACAGGTATTTTTGCTGAAAAATGTGAGTAGCTTTTGCAAAAGCATTGTTAGGTTAACGAGCTTGTTAGTGGTCAACATGTTAGCTGCTCTAGTAAGTACAATATATAATTCACAGGTATTTTTGCTGAAAAAATGTGAGTAGCTTTTGCAAATGCAAAAGCTACTCACATTTTTTTTCAGCAAAAATATTAGCAAATACGGCATATTTAATGATCAAAGTTTTAACGATTAACGATACGTTAACTAATGACATCGTTAGTTTTGACCAACTGGGCACAGAATGCTAGACAGAATCCACTTAACACAACAACAAGACACTGAACAGGAAAAAAAACGTGAAAAAAAAAAAAAAAAAAACTCAACAAGCAGCCACCAGTCCATACGAAGAACAACTAACATCAGAATCACCACTTCAGAATGGCCTGTAGTAAAAAATATTGGGTCACGGGGCATGGGGTGGGAGTTGGGGTAGGGTGGGGATGGGGGTGGAGAGTAAATCGATTCGTCTGGCATCAACTCTTCATTTTAGGTTAAAAAATAATAATAAAATATTCAATAAACATATAGTAGTTTTAGTTAGAATAGTAGTAGTAGTGATAATACAAACAACCCTCTTATACCGACACTCGATACAACGACAAAATTCGTTATAATGACAATTTGACAGTCACGAAACCTTCGCTTAAGAGGTAACAATTAGTCACAAATTATGCAAGATTATTGTATTTAATACTTCAAACCGAGACTCCCATTTTCTGATCTGTAATGTGTTCTTTGTTTTCAAAGGCAATTTTTTTGACGTTTATTCAAAGAAACAGATGATTTGGATATTTGTTAGAATCGCCTCAGTGAGTTCTATAAGCAAATAAGAGTAAAACAATACCTTTCTTACATTAAGTATTCTGTACGTACAACAGCAAATTTATTTTAATGGCAACGTCATTGGGAACAAATGTTGTCGTTGTAACGAGGGTTCACTGTAGTATAGTACTAGTACTAAGCGTAGTATAAGTGGTGGTAGTAATATAGTATAGTAATTTAGTTAGCGTAGAAGTAGTGGTTGAAGTAGTATAGTACTAGTACTTAGCAAAGCAGTAGTGGTGGTAGTAGTATAGTACTAGTATTTTGCGTAGTAGAAGTGGTGAAAGTAGTATAGCACTTTTAGTTAGCGTAGTAGTAGTGGTGTTAGTAGTACAGTACTAGCACTTAGCGTAGAAGTAGTGATGGTAATAGTATAGTACTAGTACTTAGCGTAGTATAAGTGGTGGTAGTAGTATAGTAATTTTAGTTAGCGTAGAAGTAGTTGTGGAAGTAGTAAAATGCTAGTACTTAGCAAAGTAGAAGTGGTGGTAATAGTATAGTACTTTTAGTTAGCGTAGTAGTAGTGGTGGTAGTAGTACAGTACTAGTACTCAGCGTAGAAGTAGTGGTGGTAGTAGTATAGTACTAGTGCTTAGCATAGAAGTAGTGGTGGTAGTAGTACAGTACTAGTACTCAGCGTAGAAGTAGTGGTGGTAGTAGTACAGTACTAGTACTTAGCATAGAAGTAGTGGTGGTAGTAGTATAGTACTAGTGCTTAGCATAGAAGTAGTGGTGGTAGTAGTACAGTACTAGTACTCAGCGTAGAAGTAATGGTGGTAGTAGTACAGTACTAGTGCTTAGCATAGAAGTAGTGGTGGTAGTAGTACAGTACTAGTACTCAGCGTAGAAGTAATGGTGGTAGTAGTATAGTACTAGTGCTTAGCATAGAAGTAGTGGTGGTAGTAGTATAGTACTAGTGCTTAGCATAGAAGTAATGGTGGTAGTAGTATAGTACTAGTGCTTAGCATAGAAGTAGTGGTGGTAGTAGTACAGTACTAGTGCTTAGCATAGAAGTAGTGGTGGTAGTAGTACAGTACTAGTACTCAGCGTAGAAGTAATGGTGGTAGTAGTATAGTACTAGTGCTTAGCATAGAAGTAGTGGTGGTAGTAGTATAGTACTAGTGCTTAGCATAGAAGTAATGGTGGTAGTAGTATAGTACTAGTGCTTAGCATAGAAGTAGTGGTGGTAGTAGTACAGTACTAGTGCTTAGCATAGAAGTAGTGGTGGTAGTAGTACAGTACTAGTACTCAGCGTAGAAGTAATGGTGGTAGTAGTATAGTACTAGTGCTTAGCATAGAAGTAATGGTGGTAGTAGTACAGTACTAGTGCTTAGCATAGAAGTAATGGTGGTAGTAGTATAGTAGTAGTGCTAAGCATAGTAGTAATGTTGGAAGTATTATAGTACTAGTACTTTGCGTTAGAGTAGCGGTGGTAGTAGTAAAGTACTTTTAGTTAGCGTAGTAGTAGTAGTGGTAGTAATATAGTACATTTAGTTAGCGTAGTAGTAGTGGTGGTAGTGTAGTACTTTTACTTAGCGTAGTAGTAGCGGTGTTAGTAGTTAAGTACTAGCACTAGACGTAGTAGTAGTGATAGAAGTAGTATAGTATTAGTACTTAACGTAGTAGTAGTGTTGGTAAGAGTATAATACTAGTGCTTAGCGTAGTAGTAATGGCGGTAGTAGTATAGTACTTTTAGTTAGCGTAGTAGAAGTTGTGGTAGTATAGTACTAGTACGTAGCGTAGTAGTAGTGGCGGTAGTAGTATAGTACTATTTTCTTAGCCTAGTATTAGTGGTGGTGGTATTAGTTTTAAATTAATACTTCTACTTAATGTACTAGTAATGGTGGTAGTAGTCAAGTACTTTTACTAAGAGTAAACGGTTTGATTTAAGGGGTCCACCTGCAAGGTTGACAACTCTTGACCTGAAAGTATTTTCTCCCTTGCCAGCTGAAATTATATAATACCCTTAAAGGAAAGAAGCTTCTCCTATTTATTAAAGGGACAAAAATCTTGAACCGTTAGCTCTTTCTCCATCTGGCACATGACGTTTATACAACGTCGCATTAACTTTGATGCAATGCAACGTCATGACGTTTATACAACGTCGCATCAACGTCGATGTAACGGCATGTTTATTACATTTTCAGCAGTGATTTATCAGTGAATTATAATCTATAATTCACCGAGTGAATAATTTCATTTCGAACGTTTTGACGTCTTCATTGCTAGGCAACGTTGCTGACGTAGTTGGTAACAACAATAATAATATTTGACGTTTCGCGGGAAATTTCATAATATCATTGAAATCAGACTGCAATTTTCACGTCCAGTTGGCGTTTTTAAGGTAAGACCTGCAACACAAATATAAAGTATGATTTTCTTGATAATCCAGTTCAACTTTCATGACATTTTTGCGTCTGTATTTCAAGCACAGGATGATTTTTGCATTAAATTGAAAACAAGATGGCGACTGATTTTCAAAGTAAACCACACCTCTTGAAATTCATGCACTGACTGAAACTGTTTTGGTAGGAAATCATAACGGCTGAAAGTAAAAATTCAAAGGTAAAACTCGTTTTTTACGCGCAAGCCTTAGAACACTAGTGAATTATTTCTCCGTAATCGATCAAAACAACCAAATAAACTCTATTTAAACAACGCCTCATTAATGTGGCATTAACGTCGATGTTACGTCATGACGTTTATAGAACCTCACATTAACGTCGATTCAACGTCATAACGTTGTATCGACGTTAATACAATGTTATATAAACGTCATGATCTTAAATTAACTCTTCAATCGTATATGCTTCTTTTTCACAGACTAATATCAGCTGAAACGGTTTCCCCTTGAGAAGTCGGAGGATCTATGGTTATCTATCATGTGCTCGTATTGTGGTAATTACATATACCATCTTTCAGTGTTGATTATTTGTTCTAAATGGATTACCTTAAAAACACTAAATATTTGGACATACAGGTCTGTGTAAACAGTGTTGATCCAGATCAGACGCGAAAGACCGTGTATACCCAGCTAGCATTCTTCATAAATCTACAGCGGGCCGTTATCGGCCCGTCAGCTACCCTGACGGGCCGATAACGACCCGCTATAGATTTATATAGAATGCTTACAGGGTAGAGCCTTGTTTGTTCACTTTACTTCGTATATGTGTCTTGTTTTTGTTTAAACGTCAAGGGTGAGTTGTATCAGTGTTTGGAAGTTTTAGCTACTGATTGAAATGCAGGTTTGTTGTATCGAAAGGGTCATTTTCAATATTGCTCACCATGGAAATATAAACTTACTTTACCTTGGCCTTAATAGACTTGTTCACCAGTATTGGTTTGTTGTGCGTTCATGTAGACAATACGTTGAAAGAGTTATCCTAGGGTAGAGGGCGACAGTCTTCCAGAAGAAAATTTATCATTGCGTTTGGTTCCACAGCGGAGAGAAAAAAAAAAAAACGACATAAACAAGCAACATTACGAAAACATGCGTATTCAAATATATTGAAAATTTTACAACCAAACGATGAAAATTTTCAGATAAAAAGTTCTGATATTTTTCATATTTCTGCTCAAAACATAGCTTGTGGGTACTCGTTAGAACCGCCGCGGCGAGGCGGTTCTAACAAGTACCCACAATCTATGTTTTTTAATTAAATAAGAAAAATAATGTTTACCCCTCTAAACCCCAGTTTTACTATATTAAAATGGGATTTAAGGAGGTAAAAATTATATAGGCGTGTTTCCGTGATGAATTAAGAGAATTTATGCCCCCATCTACGCCTTTTACAATTCTCCAACAAAAAAGCCGAAAATTGGAAAAAAGAAAAACAGACAAAGTAAAAGTGAGGGGGAAAAAAGCAGAATAAAGAATTTCATGATTATACCGAAAGAACATGCACATCTTCAGACCATGAAGAAAACATCTGTAAAGTTTCAAAAAGGCTGGCATACGCACAAGTGGTAGTCTTTATTGTTAAAAATGCAAAAAAAAGTTAGAAAAAAAAAATTTCAGGACTACACCCAAATAACATACGCGCATCTTCATATCATGACAAAAACATTTATAAAGTTTCAGAAATATCGGCTTATAACTGTAAGAGGAGTTGCATACACAATGTACGTATTATCAAAGGTCGGAACGACGCATTACAGAATTACAGAAAGCCTAATATTATGTCCGATCTCTTTTCTTCGAAAAGGCGGAGGACAAATGTTATACTTAAATTCCTTGTACGATTTAAAATGATTTTCATTCACTAAACTTCAATGACTCGAAAACCAATTGCTTCTTTACCGTGGCTGATTCGAAATCGTTTTTGAATCGCTAGGAAATTCTTCCGATAGCTCAAGAACACAAATCTTTAGAGATATTTTAGGGAAATTTTCCTATCATCATGATCATGAAAGATTATGTTGTGTGTATTCTTTAGAATCGGCTTATGTTGTATGTATTCTTTAGAATTGGCTTATCGGGGCGATTCTGATGAGTACATTTAACATATCATTACTTAGTAGAAGATCGAAAAGACATTCCTAAATTATTTCATTTGTCTCCTGACCTGGCGCTATGATCAACCCTCAGTGGCTTGAACTATCCATGTCTAGAACTAATTTCAATGGTCCGAAAGATGTTCGAGCCATTGAAGTTCGACTGTATTTGAAATATGTTGTCTTACATATATTTTCTTTGTATACATAGTTTACACAATTATATTGTGTAGACGCCTCTATCCTAACAGTCTGTGGACGACTCTATCCCAATAGTGTAATATGAAAATAGGCTTAGCCTAAATGCGAGCACAGCACAGACCCTGTTTGTAGTCTCTTCAAAAGTCCTTCACAGCATCATTAAAGAATGACTATCAGTATATAAAAATATATGTAAATCAAAAATAAATAATAAAAATAATCAGCAATATATGCCCGTGACACTTATTGACACTCGTTTCTTCTCACTTCGTGACGCTTATTCTTATCAAGTCCGCTCCAGTCATGTCAACTTCCGGTGACAACTTTTGACAACTTCCGGGAAGAAAACGGGAAGAAAATTGGTCAGAGCGATTTCTGCTGAAAGTATATATCGTTGTATGTTACTTTTCATTGATCATATTCTCTGCCGTAGAGCTCACTTCGTTCGCGCGTCGCGAGCTGTGCTCGCTAATATGAAAATAGGCTTAGCCTAAATGCGAGCACAGCACAGACCTATCTGTAGTCTCTTCAAAAGTCCTTTACAGCATAATTAAAGAATGAATATTAGTATATAAAAAAAAAACATATGTAAATCAAAATAAATTATAAAAAATAATCAGAAAAATATGTTCATGACACTTTGACACTCATTTCTTGTCACTTCGTGACGCTTATTAGTGAGACCCAAATTTTCAGTCTGCCAACTTCCGATGACAACTTCCAGGAAGAAAACGTGAAGAAAATTTGTCAGAGCGATTTCTGCTGAAAGTATATATCGTTGTATGTTCTTTTCCTTGATGATATTCTCTACCGTAGAGCTCAGTTCGTTCGCGAGCTGTGCTCGCTATAATTGTTTTAAAACTTTAATTTGTTGTCGACGCTGTATTGTATGATTACAGTCTAGCACGCTAAGTATACAGACCTTGAGAAAAAAAACATACTTGCACAACGTGTAAAACGGTCCTTATTCCATATGTAAACAGCAAAGGTTGCGCAGTCTGATCTGTGCCGTTGCTGTCCGCTTACAGACGCATTGAATATTGTAGAGTATGTCAATGAACAGGACATGTCCTGATCAGACCACGGGTTTGTGATAGCTATATAATTGGCTCCTTTTTATTGGTATTATCAGAATGAAGTTGATTTTTTTTTATTTTTCTTTTGTGGATTTTAAACATGTATGAACACCAGTGATTCACTCACAAAGTTATAAAGCAAAAATGGTTTAATAGTAAGTTTGTGAGTGATTCGCCTATGTTAACAAATCAATAAATAGAAAGGGAAGGGAATGATCAGGAATCGATACAATTAACTTACACCTTCCGTCCAAGGCACCAAAGGGAAAGAAGGGCACGCTTAAAGTAACGGCATCACAATCAAAACACTACAAGCAGAAACCATAAGGACAGTTTCTTCCCAAAAAATGGCCAAACAGCAGTCTAAAATAAAAAAAATGCACCAAGACCAAAATGCAGACATACAATGACAGATATGGAAACCACAGCAGAAAATCAGCAGAAAACCCGCAAAAATCAATTTGATTTCTTATAATTCCAACTCAAACGTGTTTGTGAAACGTGAGAAAATTTGATAGCTTACCGTATTCGACCTAATTATCGCTTTGTGCGCTTAGGTTTTTCAAAATTACTAGGAACACTCATTTGTGGTAAAATATGTATCTACCTACTAAGGATACACTATAAAAACGATCAGAAAAAGACTTATTTGATGATGATTATGAATTTTCTTTATAAAGGCATATGTTGTGGGTACTCATATGAATTGCATCGACAAGTCGATTCAATTCAAATGAGTACCCACAACATATGTTTTTATAAAGAAGTAGACAAAAAGTACACTGGCTGTAATCTGAAGACTACGAAATTGCTTGACTGTGCGCTTATAGGGATATGTGCGGATATTTACCGTTAATACGGTATTTTATAAATCGACGCAAAGAAAATAGTTCTAAGATTCTTGCTCGGTATATTCATCCCAGTGTAAATGCCGTTTTGAATTTATTCTCTACCAATCAATGGCGCTGGAATTAAAGCTTCACATGGGCTCTTTTCTCGCGTTGTACAGTATGCAATCAAGGGTCTTTACTTAGTACAAAATAAATAGAATCTAGAGCAAGTCGATGGCGCGCCATCACATATCCCCTCGCTAGTGCCATCGCATATCTCCGCGCACATCAAATTCCAAATGCGTTCCTATAGTCCTCATTTATAGGACTATTACCCGTGACAGTTTCATGGTTCTAGCTCAAAAAAGCCTAGGAGGAATTGTATGGCAATAAAAGAACCCAAAAGCCTATTTTTTGACCTCTGGTGACCCCAAGTCATGCCCCCGGGTCAAAATGTTTGCACCACTGTATTATACTCTTCATTACCTTTGATTTGATTTGCAACATGACTATGTTTGTACAAAATGGATTTTGGACTCTTCGGGGCCATACACCCCTGGCCCTGCCCCCAGGGATTACATCAAAATTCCGAATGTGTTCCTCCAGTCCTCATTCCTAGGGCTATCGCCTGTGAAAATTTCGAGATTCTAGCTTAAATGGTCTAGGAGCAATGGTGTGACATTACGGACGGACGGGAGGTATCACAATATCCCCGCTTTTTCTTCGAAAAGCGCGGGGATAAATATATACTACATACTTGGTCCGTCATCAAAAGTTTTATTTAAGTGTTATTTTTCTCGCAGAGGCGCATCTTATAAGTACCCACAACATTTTTTTTATGGAGAAATAAGAAAGAATATTTCTCTTGATACGTCTCTTATCTAGAACCATCACGAAAACATGCCTATATAAAGACGACCCCCTTAAACCCCACTTTTATAAAGTAAAACTGGGGTTTACAGGGGTATACATTATTTTTCTTATTTCTGCTAAAAACATATATTGTGGGTACTCGTTAGAACTGACGAGTCCCCACAATCTATGTTTTGAGCAAGAATGTGAAAAATATCAGAGATATTTTATCTGAAAATTTTCAGTTTTTGGTGGCAAAATGTTTCGTATATTTGAATAGGCGTGTTTTCGTAATGTATCCTAGCCACGGCATATCACCGTATAACATGGGGAATTAGTAAGTTTTGGCTTATTATTTGTTTGTGTTGAGGTTTTACGACCCAGTCAACCCAATGGGGTCATGTCGAGCGCGGTCAGTTTACCTAACCACACGTTTACTGGGCAGGCTCAGTCCTCTAAGCGGTTAACCAGTATTGTGCACATTCTTTCGCCAGAAACTTTGGCTTATTAATCACATTATTTAGACACATTTATAGAACCCCGATTTTTACTATATAGTATAGAGAACATGGGAGTACTCATAATATAGACTTGTTAACGTAATGATTAGAATCTCTTCGCCACATTGTTATGCGTCGCGCTGTATAAATCGGCCACACGTTATCATGTCAGTGTATCAGTAATTCCATTAGAGACTGATTTGACCAACAAGAAGACAGCACATTGTCTGCTTATTCTGATATTGATTCCTTACACGGGCCGCCCGCTGACGAAAAGACCCTTAGGACATATACGAATGGCGAAGCCCCAGAGCATTTTGCACAGTCACGCGTCGGGTCAAGATCTTCGCTATTATTCCTGTAACTTCAACAAATTCCCTGTATTGTGTAGGCGAACAGCGAAGCTCCTGACCAGACTGCGCGGATGCGCAGTCTGGTCTGAATCTTCGCTGTTCGCATATGTTCCAAGGTCCCTTTTCTCTTCGGCCGGCCCACATATAAAAGCTGAACGAGTGTCGTCGTCTTGTCATTCATTGAAATATTTATTGCGGGAGCTTTTAAATACGAGTGAAATACTATGAACGTACAACATGCTAAGAAAACGTAAAAAATGAGAAAAGAGACATTCTAATCACCTTGTTTTCAATTTTCATATATTTTTATATCGATGAGGACTAAAATGCTCATTCTATTGGTATGTATTAATGTATTCCTGTTCAATATAATGTGCTTTGAATCACATCTATATGCATTGGCACGTTAAGTTTACAATAATAATTTTACGTTGCTCCGTTATAGTTTTAAATTAAAGTGTAGCAATATATGTTGTAATATATGTTCACAAGATTTAGTAGTTGTGTTGCATAAATACAAATATACGTAGTTTAACGCATGCCAGTTAACAATTCGAGCAGACGACATTTTGTAAAACTTTTTTTGTTTCTTCAGAAAATAGGCTGTGACATTTTATGCAAATTGTCTCCGATACAATTTGCATGAAATTTCAAAACCTATTTTCTGGATAAAATAAAAACAAACAATGTACTAATTTGCCGTCTGCTGAATTTGTTCAGAGAATGGTAAATGTTAATAAATGTGCATAAACATGCCCCAGAATTAATATTCTTAAAATATAATTATAATAATTATTATTACCCGCATATCGCTGACCGTCCATTCTATATTCTTCGTGTTTGCACCTGAATTTAAATGCATGATGACTCAGTGGAGTATTCCACTTTTTTAATGTTAAATTACATTTTCAAAACAGTTTGTTACGAATGACCGCACGTTGATCAGCCGAAAATTCTTCTGGACATCTTATATGTTTGCTTGAAGTTTTAATGCAATATTCTTGCATAATTTCTGCTAAAAACATAGATTGTGGGTACTCGTTTGAACCGCCTCGCCGAAGCGGTTCTAACGAGTACCCACAATCAATGTTCGAGGAGAAATAAGAAAAATATCAGAGTTTTTTACCTGAAAATTTTTAGTTTTTGGAAGTGAAATTTTCTATATATTTGAATAGGCGTGTTTTCGTAATGAAGTTTTCTCACGTACTTTAATATAATTAAGATAGCGGTTTCTAGGAGTATGTCATAGATTCTTTCTGCTGTTCCAGTTCTCAATGATTTAATGTCGTAGAAAATGGCCACAGGCGACTGAATATTAGTTCTAGTCTCTGTTCATTTATGCCAGAAAAAAAAAATGCTTTGTCTAGCCAACGTTTTGGTAAACGTGCTTTTAGTAATAGAATAAGACTTCAATGGCTTGAATACCGATGCCTCGTTTACAGTGACTTATTCAAACTCGTTTTTGAATCCCTAGGAAATTCTCCGATACCTCAAGAAAACGAATATTTAGATATATTACAGAGAAAGTTTCTAATTTCATCAGGAAATTAATATATAAGTGAGTAATTAGAATCGTCTAATCAAGGCGATTCTAATTAGTACACGCAACATACTATTATTCTATTGAAGAGTGATGATAGGCATCCCTAAATTGCTCAAATTTGCCTCCTTGTCTGGCGCTGTGATTAACCCTCAGTGGCTCGAACTACCCGTCTAGAACAAACTCCCATCGTCCCAAACCCAGCTGGCACATAACGTTCAATCAACGTCGATTTAACGTTGTTCAACGTCTTGACGTTGAATCAACTTTGAATGATGTTGTTTCAACGTTGTGTGTTTGCTAGGCGATTCGAGCCGTTGCAGTGCGATTGAATCATGCTTTATGTAGTTTGACATAATTTAGACTGTTTTCCAGGAATATGTCCCGGTTAAAACATAAAATGGTTGATATCATTAGAGATTGATAAATTTAAACCCTTATAATGGGCCTCTGTATCAGAGACATTCACAGTTTGCACACCACGTTGAAACAACGTCGAGTCAATGTTGAATCAACGTTGAATCGACGTTCTTTCAATGCTGTGTGCCTGCTGGGATTAGCTTCGTTTACCTGAAAGCTGAAGTTCTTCTGGATAAACTGTATCCAGACAAAATAATCATTAAAAGCGAATAAGAGAACTCAGGAACTGATACAAATAGATCCATATCAAGCCCCCAACACCAAGGGAAAGACAGACAAATACAATAAAGTAGCCACAAAAATGAACAGACGGCAAGCAAAGTTGGCAACACTTTCCCTGAATAGCTGACTTAGCTGAATATACAGTGTATCATTACGAAAACACACCTATTCAAATATATAGAAAATTTCACCTAAAAAAACTGAAATTTTTTCAGATAAAAAACTCTGATATTTTCCACATTTCTGCTTAAAACATAGATTGTGGGTACTCGTTAGAACCGCCTCGGCCAGGCGGTTCTAACGAGTACCCACATTCTATGTTTTTGAGCAGAAATAAGAAAAATAACGTATACCCCTGTAAACCCCAGTTTTACTATATAAAAGTGGGGTTTAAGGGGGTCAAAATTATATAGGCGTGTTTTCGTGATGAATGAACTTACGTGACTATTAAAAGAAAAAATAGAAATTGAAACACTACATAAAAAATTAACAAAAGTATCATAATGAAAGTACCGACTTGGAACGGTCAGTAATGAATTACTTGGGGGCTTAAGCTAGTTTTACGGGATCCGAATCATCGCTCTCAGCTTCCATAGTGGTTAAAAACATATACAGTCGACTCTTTTTATCTCAAATTCCAAGGGACTCTCTGAAACACTTCGAGATATCCGTACCTCGACATATCAGAGTTGCGGAAGTGAGGCAAACAATAAATCGAACAACCACATTTAACAAATGAATATGTAATTTGACTCCTGAAGTTAGAAATATATATATATATAATGCGGAAAAGAGGAGAAATTGCTCCTTAGGAGCAATTTCTCCTCTTTTTCACAATATTTTGTTACCTATTCTTAGATTTCCAGGGACCTGAATTTCACTTCGATATAAGCGATTATTCGAGAAAAGCGAGTTTGAGATAACGAGGGTCGACTGTATTTTTTTTCGGTCCACGTGGAGGTCTTCATACTCATTCATGAAACATACGAAATATTATGTCATCTAAATATCGAGGGGTTGAATCGAATGCTTCAAAACGGCATGTTTTTTTTACTGTTTATGTGAGAGGGAACAAACAAAAAGTTTTAGAAGCGAATCTGCAATAAAGATGGGGCACAGTTAGTACGGTCGGTGTTTCCAGTATTTGTTTGTTACATTTAATAATAGATAGAATAAAAATATTATAAAAAAGAAATGAAAGAGTATCATAACCTTTTGAACAAGACAATTCAATTCAAATTACAAGCAGGTAAAACTGTATCCAGAGTTGAGATTATTTAAAACCTCGCCAGAATTTTCAATTGACCAAAAGGTTTTTACCAGATCTTTCACATACCGTGTCATCGTGTTTATAGTTTAATTACATGTCTTTAAAATCGGTAAGACAAAATGGTAATAATCCAGAAGGCAACAATCACAATCCATTTAAACGTACAATATAGGGCTGCGATAGTTCCTGTTTCTGAACTGTTTTCAAGTTTTTAAATGAAACCAGATTGTCGATGGTCAATTTTAACGTTTTCCGTAAATTATGGCACAGGCAACCCATTTGAGGAGTTTTACAGTTAAAAATTTGTTTCGGTCATAAAAAAATATCCAAGACATGCGAATCCATGCTTTCGCAAAACGAATGCTGTGAAATGTAAACTGCATAGGACACATTCGCCTAAACACGGCAAATTTACAATTTTAAAATAACATTCATCCCTTTTGTAGAAGAAAGTGTGCCATTAGACAAGGAACTCGGCTTCAGTATTAAAAACATCACCTCTAACTAAAAAATGGAAAATTAAACATTTTGTCACATCAAAATGACTCTTTTATCTCATATCTTAGAGCAAAGTTTCACTACGAAAACATGCCTATTCAAATATATAGAAAAATTCACCTCCAAAAAACTGAAAAATTTCAGATAAAAAACTGATTTATTTTTTCATTTTTCTGCTCAAAACATAGATTGTGGGTACTCGTTAGAACCGCCACAGCGAGGCGGTTCTAACGAGTACCCACAATCTCTGTTTTTGAGCAGAAATATGAAAAATAATGTATACCCCTGTGAACCCCAGTTTTAGTATATGAATATGGGGTTTAAGGGGGTCAAAATTATATAAGCGTGTTTTCGTGATGTGTCAATGAACGTCGTAAAATACAAATCAAGGAAATCAACTTCAGTATTAGAAAACTATCTTCTTTAAATAGGATAAGTACTATCTACTGTTCATGCGAAATAGACATTATCATTCATTATGAAAACACGCCTATTCAAATATATAGAAAATTTTACCTCGAAAAACTGAAAATTTTCAGATAAAAACTCGAATATTTTTCATAATTCTGCTCAAAACATAGATTGTGAGTACTCGGTAGAACCGCCTCGGCAAGGCGGTTCTAACGAGTACCACAATCTATGTTTTTGAGCAGAAATAAGAAAAATAACGTATACCCCTGTAACTTCCAGTTTTACTATATAAAAATTGGGTTTAAGGGGGTCAAACTTATATACTAGGCATGTTTTCGTGATGGTTTTAACAGATTGTTTCATTATATTCGTTAATACGTTGAAAGCATGAAGAAACTTTGCATCTTTGGCTAACCAAAATGTGCCCTGTGAAGATTCTGATCGGGCTTCGCTGGGCACACATGTCCGAAGGTACGTGTTTTTCATATCGCTGCTTATTACATTGCACCGTTCTGTGTTCACTGAGTACGTAGCGTAGTACATAGGCGCCTTACAAGAAGAATAGTTTTTACCAGTTGTGGGTTCAAGAAACATTATTTTTTGTTGTTTTGCCTTACATTCCAGTAGTTTTTCTTTTGACCGTTACAAGGCGGTACCTCTGCTTCATTTCTTTTTAACCCTAATCGCAGTTTGCATATTACATTCAGGTAATCGCTGTTTGCATATGGCGTTTAGGTCATCGCTGTTTGCTTATGACGTTCAGGTTATAGCTATTTGATCAGGCCATCGATGTTTGCAAAAATGAAGTTCAGGTCATCGCTATTTTTATAAGGCGTTCAGGCAAATCAGTTTGCATATGATGTTTAGATCACCGAAGTTTGCATATGCCGTTCAGGGCATCACTATTTGCTTATGGCGTTCAGGTCATCGTTGTTCGCATATGGTGTTCAGTTCATCACTGTTTGCATATGGCGACCAGGTCATCACTGTTTGCATATGGCGGTCAGGTCATGGCTATTTACATATGGCGTTAAGGTTATCACTATTTGCACATGGCGTTCAGGTCATCGCTGTTTGAATATGGCGTTCAGTTCCTCGCTGTTTGCATATGGCGTTAAGGTTATCACTATTTGCACATGGCGTTCAGGTCATCGTTGTCTACATATGGCTGTCAGGTCATCGCTGTTTGCCAATGGCGGCCAGATGATCGCCATTTGGGTTTGGAGTTCAGGTCTTTGCTGTTTGCGTATGGCTGTCAGAAAATCGCTGTTTGCGTATGACTTTCAGGTCATCGCAGTTTCCACATCACGGCCAGGTCATCGCCATTTGCGTATGGCGTTCAGACCGTCGTTATTTGCATATGTCGTTTAGGCCATTGCTGCTTACACACGGCTTTCATATCATCGTTGTTTACATATGGTATTCATGTAAGCGGCGTTGTTTGCTTATAATGTTCAGGTCATCGCTGTTTGCACATAATGTTCAGGTCATCTCTGTTTGCTTATGATGTTCAGGTCATCGCTTTTTGCATATGATATTCAGGTCATCTCTGTTTGCTTATGATGTTCAGGTCATCACTTTTTGCATATGATGTTCAGGTAATCTCTGTTTGCTTATGATGTTCAGGTCATCGCTTTTTGCATATGATATTCAGGTCATCTCTGTTTGCTTATGATGTTCAGGTCATCGCTTTTTTGCATATGGTTTTCAGGTCATCTCTATTTACTTATGGTGTTCAGGTCATCTCTGTTTGCTTATGGTATTCAGGTCATCGCTTTTTGCATATGGTTTTCAGGTCATCTCTATTTGCCTATGGTGTTCAGTTCATCTCTGTTTGCTTATGGTGTTCAGGTCATCGCTTTTTGCATATGGTGTTCAAGTCATTTTTATTTGCCTTTGGTGTTCAAGTCATCTCTGTTTGCTTATGGTGTTAATAGCTATTTGCATATGATGATCAGGCCATCGCTGTTTGTGATTCGCGTTCAGGTCATCGCTATTTGCATACGGCGTTCAGGCAAAATATGTTTGCATATGGAGTTTAGCTCATCGATGTTTACATATGCCGTCCAGGGCATCAGTATTTGCTTTTGACGTTCAGGCATCGCTGTTCGCATATGGCGTTCAGGTCATCGCTGTTGCACATGGCGGTCAGGCCATCACTGTTTGAAAAATGGCGGTCAGGTCATCAGCGCAAATTGTCGTTTGCGTATGGTGTTCAGGTCATCGCTATTTGCATGTGGTGTTCAGATCATCGCTGTTCTCTAATGGCATTAGGGTTACATGTATCTCTATTTGCACATGTCGTTCAGGTGTTCTCTGTTTATATATGGCTGTCAAGTCATCGTTATTTGCAAATGGCGATCATCGATGTTCACCAAGGTGTTCAGGTCATCAGTAGTTGCATATGTCGATCAGATCATCGCTGTTTGATTATGTCGTTCAGGACATCATTATTTGTATATGATGATTAGGTTGTCGGTATTTGCAATTGGCGTTCGTGTCATCGCTGTGTTCATATGGTGTTCATGTGACCGCTGTTTGCATATGGGTGTTCAGCTCAGTTCAGTTTGTACATAGTTAATATCAGCTCATCGCTGTTTGCAAATGACGTTCAAATCGTTGCTGTTTGCACATAATGTTTAGGTCATCGCTGCTTGCATTTGGTGTTCAGATCATAGCTGTTTGCATTTGGTGTTCAGGTCATCGCACATTGCATATGTCGTTCAGGGCGTCATTGTCTTCATCTAGCATTTAGTAAATTCATCGATGTTTGCAACTGCTGTACTGGCCGTAACAATTTTTCACAGCATGATCATACAACCGTTGTTTACATAGGACGAAGACATTTTTTTTTTTGCAATCTGCAATCCGCCATTGTTGTTTGTATTTTGCATGCAAGCTTCCAATTTTTGCATCTTGCGAGAATGTAATCTCTGTTGCCTCTGGGACGGGGGCGTATGCAGCTTCGCAAACTTCATTGCTGGATATAAAGAAACCGAGTATCCGATATATTTCTTTTGTATGTTCTTTGTTTCCACATGCAACCTTTTAGAGTTTCATCATAAAGTCTGAAAAGATAACTATTCACACCTAAATCACAGTATCTGTATCAAATTTTTTGTTTCTCTGCAGTGTGTTGACAAGACTATATTGCATGTGTATATAAAACAATGTCCCCTAGAATAACTGGTGAAAACATGAGTACGCAAGGGTCTACATTATTCTGTTATTCTGTTTTGTATTTTTTGTTAATTTTTTTTTTTTTTTTTTTTTTTTTTTTTTTGTGGCATATTTTCATACCACTGCAGGTTTAAACCCCCATTGCAATTTGTTTCTTAATTCCTGCAAATTTATGCACCGAACAAATATGCCATTATGTGTTTGTGATCGAACCTTCTTCATTTCCCTGTAATATATACATGTATAATAAAAAAACATATCTTACATACCACTAAGCAGGATATCTAAGTTTTTTTTCTTAGTTTTCCATCAAAAGCATGTTATAGTTACTCACCGAGGCGTTTCTAATGAGGAGTACCGACAACATATGCTTTCGAGGAAAAATAAAAAAAAATAAATCTTTATATATCTACTGTTCTTCGCTAAGCGGTATGACTTTAACAGGTGTGTAAACGTATTATACCGATTTTCACTTGCCTTTATCTGCCTGTTTCTAATAGGTATGTGCTGAGCGTAATGATAAGCTGTTCTGTAAATGTAGCCGAAATATAAAAGTATCAGAGAGGATGAATTAGATGAATGGTAAAGAGTACTTCAAACACAGTCTAACCCTGAAATGAACAAGTTGATTCAACTATAATCACGTCATGCATTACAAATAAATCTATAACGGCTGTCCTTGTAAACGACATCACGAAAACACACCTATATATTTTTGACCCCCTTAAACTCCACTTTTATATAGTAAAACTGGGGTTTACAGGGGTATTCATTCTTTTTCTTATTTCTGCTCAAAACATGGATTGTGGGTACTCGTTAGAACCGCCTTGACGAGGCGGTTCTAACGAGTACCAACAATCTCTGTTTTGAGCAGAAGTATGAAAAATATCAAAATTTTTTATCTGAAAAATTTTCATTTTTTGGTGGTAAAATTTTCAGTATATTTGAATAGGCTTGTTTGCGTAATGAGAACACAAGAAAGAGCGAAAATCGGAGTCTCGGTTTTATTGAGACTCTTCATATGACAGTATTGTTATTTGCAAGGCTGCATACGCCTCCTAGAACCGGCTGAAATGGAACTTGGTTCTTCCAAAATATCAGAATTGGCTCAGTGACCCCAAGGAAAATACTGAAAAATGAAAACTCCACTACGAGGAAGCATTACGAAAACATGCCAATTCAAATATATTGAAAATTTCACCATCAAAAACTGAATTTTTTCAGATAAAAATTCCGATATTTTTTTCATATTTCTGCTCTAAACATAGATTATGGGTACTCGTTAGAACCGCCTCGACGAGGCGGTTCTAACGAGTACCCACAATCTATGTTTTATGCAGTAATAAGAAAAATAATGTATACCCCTGTAAACCCCAGTTTTAGTACATAAAAGTCGGGTTTAAGGGGGTCAAAATTATATAGGTATGTTTTCGTGATGGTACGGGGAGAGATTTTAGGGCCGCCACACGGCAGTTTAAACTATCTGAGTAAACAGTGTATCCTCTGAGCAGGCTGCTCCCTAGAAGCTGTTTGGCCATGCTCAGACAATAACCTGTCAGAGTATTTAGGGCGATTAAGGTATACTGATTCCAACGAACAAATTGCTTTTTTTCAGGCATTCACAATACCTATTAAAGCTTCTGTATTCAGTTGTACTAGGATTATATGCTTCTTTTGCCATTCTGGGCAAATTCAGCAGACGACAAAGTATTTTTTTTCTTAATTGTCCAAGGAAACAGGCTTTGACATTTAATTTAAATTGTCACCCTAAGGTACATTTGCAATAGGAGACAATTTGCATGAAATGCCATTGCCTGTTTTGGGGGGAAAATAAGAAAAAAATATTTCAAAATATCGTCTGCTGAAATGTTTACCAAGCATGTTGAGCATTAATGTTATTATCTCTCCTCATTATCTTTTTAATTAGCGGAGTTGATATTTTAAGAGCTCTTCCAGAAGACGATCTAATCCTGCAAGCCTTCTAATTTTACTTTTTTGTTATTATTAGGGTTTCCTCAAGCAAAAAGGGGCTTCTCGTATGGGAATAGTGAAGTCCCTGATCAGACAGCACATCTGCGCAGTTTGGTCAGGACATTTGCTGTTCGCGTACGGAAGCGGCGGATACCGTCGAACGGAGACATGTTAAGTCATATTCATTAGACCACGTGGTTGCTGACTGCGCAGCTAGGGGATGCACAGGCTGGCCCAGTCTATGTTTGCTGTTTATGGAAATCGTTGATTTTGCCACGTAAGGCCTCATAATGAGTTCCTGGCCAATATTTGATGAGATGATATTGAGATTGAAGGCAGACAGACAGACCATAATCCTTAATTATTTGGTCGTTTATGATTATCGTATAATCCTTAAGTATTCTGACAGACAGGCTTGAGCAAACAGCATAGATACAGATCAGACGACACAGAACGCGGCGTCTGATCGGGTTCTGCTCTGCTTGCCACGTAACATTCCGCTATTAACCCTTAAACTGCCAATCACAACAATTCGTCTGCTTTGTCAT
Source organism: Anodontia alba (assembly GCA_964016985.1). Taxonomy (NCBI): domain Eukaryota; kingdom Metazoa; phylum Mollusca; class Bivalvia; order Lucinida; family Lucinidae; genus Anodontia; species Anodontia alba. The sequence continues at coordinate 96,687,322 of OZ024827.1, forward strand.
CTGCTTGTGATTTTAAGTCATTTTGCAAACAGTGTGGACCCAGATCAGACTGCTCCTCTAGGAGCAGTCTGATCTGGGTCCACACTGTTTGCCTGTATGCAAAATAGGTTTGAAAAGTTTGCAATAATATTCAACAGGCGGCATAAACAGACGACATTTTCAGATGCAGGTTTTCCAGGCATTTTAAGGGTTAAGGCCCCTTTATGTGGTCTTATTAGTTGGGTAAGATACATTTTCAATAATAAGAAAGAAACCATTTGGGTCTGGCAAACGCTGCCCTTAATAAATGAGGGGTCTTAACCCGTTGTAGACCGGAGACCCCTAACGAGTAATTGAGAAACAGTGCAGACCCAGATCAGACGCCACAGAACGCGGCGTCTGATCAGGGTCTCCACTGTTTGCATATAACTTAACCATTTTTTCTCTCTAAATATCTAAATCACATAGCCTGACGTACCTAAAATCGAAATTAGAATCTTCTAATATATAATGTGGGAGAGTTCATTCAGTCTACAATGGGTTAATAACGAGCATTCCTAATAGTGGATTTTTACTGTATATTTGGACACATCCATAGGTAGCAGAATGGTCTTGTTCTAATTTTAGGACAAATATAGTGAGGACATTACGAAAACTCGCCTATACAAGTATATAGAAAATTTCACCTCCAAAAAAACTGAAAATTTTCAGATAAAAATTCCGATACTTTTTATATTTCTGCTCAAAACATAGATTGTGGGTACTCGTTAGAACCGCCTCGGCGAGGCGGTTCTAACGAGTACCCACAATCTATGTTTTAGAGCAGAAATAAGAAAAATAATGTATGCCCTGCAAACCCCAGTTTTACTATATAAAAATGGGGTTTAAGGGGTCAAAATTATATAGGCGTGTTTTCATGATGGTTAGCTGTCGAAATACTTAGGATAAGTATGATAGTTTGCTGAAGGCATATACAAGCACACTAGTGCTTGAATAGTGAATGATTTGTCATGTTTATTTACCGGTATTCTTTTCTTTTTTATTTTAATTACTATAATAATAGTAGCAGTAGTAGTTAATGTTGTTCTTGTTGTTGTTATTGTAACCTACTTGTTGACCCAGTTAACTGTAATCTACCTATCTCTATCTCTGTGCAGATTCAGTAGACGACAAACTGATGACATTTTTCACCCCAGAGAATAGACTGACATTTCTTGCAAAAAGTCTCCTTAGGAGACAATTAGCTTTAAATGTCACAGTCTATAAAATATTCCAAAAAAGTCATCTGCTATTTTTTATATCGTGTGACGGGGTATTTTGGTATATCTTCCGGTGTCTGTCCGTCCGGCCGTCTGGCCGCACTTTGCTGCTTACAGTTTTCATCGGATCGCGTTGAAACTTGGTGGATAGTTTGACCATGAAGTAGTACAGCGCATATTGTTTTGAAGTTACGATACAGTAAATTTTGATAGAGTTATTACACTTTTTAAAGATTTTCAGACTTGACTTTGTTTCCGGATAACTCCTCTACTGTTTTCATCCAATAGGGAAACATGATGAATAGTTAGACCATGAGGTGAGGCAGCGCATATTACTTCAAGGTTACAGTATACCGACTATTGATAGAGTTATAGCTCTTAAAAGATTGTTCAAGCATGATTTCATTTCCAGCTCACTCTTCCTATAGTTTTCCTTTGACCCAGCTGTTATCTTTTGGACAGAGAGAATAAGACAGAGAGAAGATGGGAAGAACTGCAGCCAGGTTATAGTACACGAAATATTCATATACTTTCAAGGTTACAGTTCAGAAAAGTTTCATTTTGATACAGATATAACTCTTTAAGTACCCAGCTAGCATTCTTCATAAATCTACAGCGGGCCGTTATCGGCCCGTCAGCTACCCTGACGGGCCGATAACGGCCCGCTATAGATATATGTAGAATGCTTACAGGGTATTGTTCAGGCATGATTTCGTTTGCAGCTCACTCCTATATTTTTCATCTGATCAAGCTGTAATTTGTTGGACAGAGGAAAGTGCATGTGGAAAACTGCAGTCAGGTTACAATACACGAAATTTTCATTGACTTTTAAGGTTACAGTTCACAAAAATTTCATAAAGTTATGATTTTTTTTTCAAATATGACTTTATTTCTTGATAAACCCTCCTAACAGTTTTCATCAGATCAGGTTAGAACATTGTGGACAAATAGACTGTAAGGTTTCGAGGGTACATTAACCAGATTTTCATAAAGTTGTTATTCTGTAAAGATTGTTCAGGCAGAACTTCATTTCCGGCTCACTCCTCCTACATGTTTCGGTCTTGTCAGTCTGTATTTTGTTTGATAGAAAGAAGATGTGGAGTATGCAGCCAGGTTACAGTACACCAAATTTTCATATTTTGTAAGATTACAGTACATCATATTTTCATAGAGTTAATTCTTATTAAAGCATCGTGACTTGCTTTCAGGCTAACTCCTACAATTTTGACCAGTACCAGTTAAGTCTATGAAGTGATACAGCACATATTGTTTAGGGGTTACAGTACACCAATTGTTTGATGGAGTTATTATACCACAAACACAGCCGTCTTCTCTGCAGTGTCTGCGATGCTTTCATTTCCAGCATCCTGAGCGTTAAGCGGACTGAATGTTTGCTATTTTCTGTCCCCTTCCCCACCACGATCCCTAGTTATTAACTACGTTTTGGTCGATTGTTGTTTATCAATCGACCTTAAGTTACTAAAGAATCTGAGTTGTATTGTTGTTGTTCACGTCACTATTGCTGACCAATAAAGTTAAAAGATAACGTTTACATGGTTATATATAGCCGCGCTGTCCTTGTCCCTGTGTGTAAAGAGGTTACCTGTAAAACCTAGGATGGATCTAGTGCTAGGACATTAGCAAACAGTACAGACCCAAACATTACGAAAACATGCCTATTCAAATATATTGAAAATTTTACAACCAAAAAAGAAAAAAATCAGATAAAATATTCTGATATTTTTCATATTCCTGCTCAAAACATAGATTGTTGGTACTCGTTAGAACCGCATCGGAGAGGCGGTTCTAACGAGTACCCACAATCTATGTTTTGAGCTGGAATAAGAAAAATAATGTATACCCCTGTAAACTCCAGTTTGACTATATAAAAGTGGGGTTTAAGGTGATCAAAATTATATAGGCGTGTTTTCGTGATGTCAGACGTGGCGTCTGATCAGGGTCAGCATTGTTTGCCTAAATAATAGGAAGTTAAGGGTAATTAAAACAGTCTTGTCCCCGTTCAGGACCATAAGTAATAAGTTTTCTTTTTCCATGAAACATACTATTTGTCTGGAGAGAATGTATTGACCAACTGTAATATGGAATGAAATATTCAATTAGATTGTCGCTAACCATGAACAATTTTACAGTGTTTGTATTCGTATCATTTCATCAAACGGCTATCGAACAATTCTATCTTTGAGAATTAGCATATAGACGAGATGGAATTTAACAGCATCAACTGATAGCTGATTGTAACACAAATTGGTTCATTTGTGAAATTACAGTATTCATCCCAAATATTCTGAAATATAAACTCCTTGTTATATTACCGTAAATTTTGAATACCTCAGAATATGTCTAAGTCTAAAAATAGTTGCATGGTCGTCATCTGAAAAGAAAAACAATATGGAGATATCCAGGAATGGCCACATCACGCAACACATTTCACCCAATATGCAGAAAGATGGCTAAAGTCATTCGTATTAAAAGGAAAGGAAACAACAACACAAAGCTTGATCGAAACCGGAACGAATAAACTACGAGAAACTGCAGGATCTACACTGTTTGCCACTTATACAGCAGTTTTTAGATATATCACCTAATAATATCAAAGGACTAACAGCACTGGTGGGTAGAGTGTCTCTTAGTATAGGCTGGGAAATTGTTTCATTTAATCCTTAACTTCCTGTAATTTAGGCAAACAGTGCAGATCCTGACCAGACTGCGTTCTGAGGCGTCTGATCTCTGTCTACACTGTTATCCCAAATGTCCTAGTCCCGGTTTTACAGATAACCCTTTTGCAACAGCGCCCTGACGTCACAGCGACAAAAGTAGCAGCTATAATTAACATTTTACTAGATTTCGTCTAACGCGGGGTTTGATTACATTGGTCACTGGTAATCACGTGGCCACCTACCATAAGGAAATTTTGGCGTTAGTGTACTATGGCTCGATCTTAAACAATCGATCCAAAAATAGCTTGGCTCAGTTAAAGAATAAAACAGTCCGAATATCTAGGATAAGATAATATACTTACCTCCATTCTCAGTGTAAGGAAAAAATAGTACCTGACTTTGCAAAAGCAATTCCTTTTCTGTTTGAAAAAAAAAAAAAACAACAACAAAAAACAAAAAAAACCCAAAAAAAACAATATATGCTAGAACAGCTATTTCTCCAGTCTGTTTCAATGATATTATTCCCAATTCAAGGGCATTGATGGACTTTCGAGGGAGACCATGTTGTAAAATTAGTTTTTTTCTTTCTTTTCTGAAAAGGAATCTAATCTAAACATAAACAAAACGGCCCCGATTACGAAAACATGCATATTCAAATATATAGCAAATTTCACCTCCCAAAACTGAAAATTTTCAGATAAAAAAACTCTGATATTTTTCATATTTCTGCTCAAAAATATAGATTGTGGGTACTCGTTAGAACCGCCTCGGTGAGGCGGTTCTAACGAGTACCCACAATCTATGTTTTTGAGCAGAAATAAGAAAAATAATACACACCCCTGTAAACCCAAGTTTTACTACATCTATATAAAAGTGGGGTTTAAGGGGGTCAAAATTATATAGGCGTGTTTTCGTGATGGTTATGATCAGATTCTTCCCTTAGAGTAGAACTTTTCTCAGAGAGGGGATTTGCATACATGAAAGCAGGAAAGGTTTAAGGAAGTCACAAAAGATGTCTCCTTTGTAATAAATATCAGGGCTCAGTTGTTCAAAGTGTCGTTAGCTTTACGAGCTCGTTAGTGGTCAAATTGTTAACTGTTCTAGTAAGTACACAGGTATTTTTGCTGAAAATAAAATGTGAGTAGCTTCTCACATTTTTTCAGCAAAAGTATTAGTGAATATGCCATATTTAATGATCAAAGTTTTAACGATACGTTAACTAACGACATCGTTAGTTTTGAATAACTGAGCCCAGATAAACTACTCTCCTTTAGACACCTTTCTGAAATTTGTTTTTTATCTGACTCTTTACACATAAGAATATTTTAGCATGATTTAATGCAAAACCATTAGTCGTAACTACCTATGCATAAACAGTTTTATTCTTGTCAATGGTTTTGAAAATTATCGAATATTTTCACTTATATCCACAATCTATGTTGTTGAGCAGAAATAAGAAAAATAATGCATACCCCCTTTAAACCTCAGTCTTACTATATACAAGTGGGGTTTAAGGGGGTCAAAATTATATAGGCATATTTTCATGATGTATCTTACAAATTCTCATTTTAGGGCATTTACGGTACACGTATTTACCCTCAGTGGTCGAACACTTAAACTCCTTTCTGAACCTGTTGCTAAATATGAACAGGTTCATTTGGCGATTTGAAACTGTATATAAAGTCAGTACTTAGTTGTTCAAGGCATCGTTAGTTTGTTTGTGTTAAGGTTTTACGGCCCAGTCAACCCAGTGGGGTCATGTCGAGCGCGGTCAGTTTACCTAACCACACGTTTACTGGGCAGGCTTAGTCCTCTAAGCGGTTAACCAGTATTGTGCACATTCTTTCGCCAGAAACTGACAACTGTCCTTCTTCAATCAGCGGGAGAGAATGACCGTAGAAAATATTTCATGATCAATCTTCACTAAAGAATGCTGCCGACCACGGTGGGGGTTAAACCCGCGACCTCCTGGTCTCCAGTCGGACGGCGCATCCAACTGAGCCACCGGGGCCGGCTCAAGGCATCGTTAGCTTATCGAGCTCGTGCATGACAAACTCGTTACCTGTTATAGCTGTGGTATTTTCAAATACATTGATATTTTTGCAACAAAAATGTAAGTAGCTTTTTAGTAACATTTTTTTTTTCAGCAAGAAAATATCAATGTATTTGTTAGCTAATAACTCTGTTAAGTTTTGAGCAAGTGGGCCCTGGCTGAATCGCAAACTGTGTAGACCGAGGTCAAACAAGTTTGCTCTGGGTCTACATTGTTTGTTCATATTTGTCTGTTCAAATATTTAGAGTAGCTACGTTTCGCTCATTTTGGTGATATTTTAGAATACAGACTTTAATGGCATTTCATACTTCCACAGCAGTTCTAATCTTAAAACTTATAAGAACTTGTTTGTCTTAATTTATTTTCTGATGAACTTGTTTCTTTCATATATATCGTCTGCGAAAACAATGTAGATTTATGCACAGCAATTTTGATTGTCGTCTACGTAGACAATACAGATTTATGCACACGATTTTGATTGCCGTCTGCGCAGACAATGTGGATGTATTATGCACACAATTTTGACTGTCGTCTGCGTGGGCTCAATTTTGTTTCCTCAGTTTATGTCTTCCCACAGGATTACATATTAACCTTGCCATCAGATGTAATTTCGCCACGGCAACCGAAAATAAACCCTAAAGAAATATTGAAAGCAAAAGCGCAGATCAGCATGTGCATTACAAAGTCTGATCAAAGGTGTCTGTTGTTCGCATGAAGCGTCTTTAAAACTGACTGCCAAAGAGAAATTACCCTGGATACATTGCATGGTAGCGTTCTTTCATTAAGACATGCGATTTTTGCATTTGCGGTGACATTTTTTTTTTTTTTTGCATGATGTGACACGAGGTTACTCAGCAGACGACAAGTTGGATGTAGCTCAATAGAGAACTTTCAATTGAGAAAATTGAAAGGAAATTGATTTCTGCTACAACCATAAAGCCCTACATGCTCCATTTGTTAAAAGGATATTGTATTATCCATTTTGCGCGCAACATGACAAAATGGCCCCTTATGCTTATGCAGACGACAAAGCCCTGGTCAGACGACTGCTCAGGATAGTTGTTCTCATACAGAATAGTGTATTAAAGAACGGCAACGGCGCAGATTAAACTGAGCAGGTGCGCAATCTGATCTGCACTTTCACTGTTCAGATTTGACGTAATTGCCGTTTTCGGATGTGTTTAGATATGCAGCGCTGTCTGATCTGCGTTGTTCGGATAAGACCTAATGGCTATTTTCGGATATGTTCGGATATGACGTAATGCTTATTTTCGGATACGTTCTGATATGACGTAATGGCTATTTTTGGATATTTTTGGATATTGCGTAATGGCTATTGACGGATATGTTTGGATATGACGCAAAGGCTTTTTTCGCATGATTCAGCTACTCGTTTTATATGATCCATTTTCCATGTGAGGAAATAATGATTCGAGCGGAACAGAAGCCTTCAATTTTCAGTAAGTGGTGGAAAATGGCTGTAACGCGTAACCGAGAAACAGCCTTCCTTTATAGTTATGTCATTTCAGGGGTATTATTGTGATAAGTCAGTTGTAAGAACTTTATAAGTGGCTTATCATTTCTGATTGTGCGTTTGTCTGTAAAAAAATCCTGGTTTTGTTGAAATCACCTAGAAAAATAATATTATTGCATTACTGCCAATCGCTTATGATGTTTATTTCTGAAATAAAATAATAGCATTTTCGCGTTGAGAGATTTACCACTCTCTGGGCAAATTAAGCAGACGACAAAGTGATGATATTTTCTTCTTCTTTTTTTTATTTTTTTTTTCAAGCCGTTCTTGATATCGCGAATATTCATATCCGGATTTTACACATTTGATTACGTTAACGCGTCTATGTAATAGGGTATAACCCCCTGTTACCCTGTTAATATACATGTATAGTGAAAGCCGGGTATGTGTTCAATATGGGGTGGATTTCTTCAGAATTTTGCAGTTTTAAAACCAGCACTGTTTGTTTGTTTAATATTTCTTACAACCTTTTTACCGTATAACCAGTCAGTAAGGTGTTTATTACCTGATTCCCCATATTATATGATGAAAATCCATGGCTTACATAATCTAAATAAAAGGATATCAAGCCAATTGTTCTCTTATTTCTCCAAAAATGTTTTACTTACTTCTCTACGAAAATATATGTTGTGGCTACTCATAAAACAAACGCTTCTTATGAATACCCACACCATGTTTTTTTTTTTTTTTTTTTTTTTTTTTGTTTTTTTTTTTTTTTGTTTTTTTTGTGTTGTTGGAAAAATAAGAAAATCTCAACATTTTTGTTTACAAAAAAAAAATGCTTTCCTAAAGCTATGTCTAAGCATTGGTGTATTATCATAATGTCCTGTATTTTCCATAAACCGAACTATCAGTGCATGCGTACTTAGCATATTCGGATGCCCTCCTTTTACAACTATTAAAACACAGTTCTGTTGGTACTTAATACAGTTTTCTTTTAACAACGATTAAACTTTGCCATTCTCTAAGCAAATTCATCAGAAGACAAACGAGTCTGAGGTCAACATACCAAAATCGACATACCATTACGACAACAAGCGTATACTAAAATTTTACCACCGAAAAATGATTTGTTTAGATAAAAATTCTGATATTTTTCATATTTCTGCTCAAAATTATGGTACTCGTTGGAACCGCTTCGACGAGACGGTTCTAACGTGTACCACAATCTATGTTTTTTGAGCAAAAATAAGAAATATAATGTATAACCCTGTAAACCCCAGTTTTACTATATAAAAGTGGGGTTTAAGGGGGTCAACATTACATAGGCATGTTTTAGTGATGCGGAAAATCACAAAGTCGATATACACAAATGTTCAGACAATTCATGAGTTTGTATTCAGGCGTCCATGGAAAGTAAGCATTACTTAGTAAGAATGCTTCACCCAGTATGCCTATCAGCCCGAATAGAGATTTAAGAAAATAAGGGAATTAATTTCCGGGGTTTAGAAAGTCTGTTCACGTCTTGGCTGTGGGAAAAACATCAGGTATAAGTCTGGAAAGAGCCATGTTGTAGAGATTGCCAAAGTCATGGTGCCTTCCACAGAACTTCTTAAGCGTTGGCATTTGTTTAGTTCTTTCGTATCACTGAGTCAACAGTCTTGTATGGAGCAGTCTTCCTCGTCCGATGAAGTCCTGATACCCAGAGCAGGCTCTAGCAAAACGGATTAACTGTGAAACGTAAACATCGTATGCTGCTGCAGAAGGAATACTGCTGCCCCGAAACGGAAAAAAAACTATGGGCTAGTTGAAGTCTTCCCGTCCGTCGTAAAGTTAGGAGTGAGCTTTCCGTTGCCGGTATAGAGGTATAAATCCAAGTATGAGAAAGAGGTAATCGTCTCAGACGTTTCTTTAATTGCAAGCTCACATGGGTAGATGAATTTGAGGTACTCTGAATCATTCCGAGATAAGACATCATCTATGTATCTGTAGCTGAAATTGAATTGCTGGGCAAGGCGTTGTTTGCCTGCTTTCATGACATTCTGTATAAACTGCCTCAAACGAATATAAAAACAAGTCGGCAAGCAATGGAGCACAATTAGTTCCCATAGGAATGCGGATTGTTTGTTGAAAAATCCGTCCACCAAACTCCATAAAGATGTTGTCGCTTAGATATTCTAGCATTTTACAACATTTGTATTAGAGTATTTTGTGGTGATCCTGAACAAAGCATGTGTCTGCATAGCCAATGGCAGCATACTGGAAGCAACGTTCTTGCGACAGAAACGCTGTTTCAGAAATCAGTATTCAGTAATTTGGATTTAAGTTTGTCATGAAGAAGTATGGTATACAAACATAAAAATCTCACTACATTATCTAGGAAAGAAATTCTGCAAAACACACAATTCGGTAATGGTGTTATTTGGAATTTATCTCTCTGTGATGAATATCTTAATTTTTTTTAATTATACTGGATTCCAGAACTGCGAAAGAAGCCATACAAATAACGTTACATTGTGGGCTCAGCTACTTCTCACAGATTCTAACAAGAATCATTACAGCAGTAAAAGAAGGGCTCCAGAAGTATTGCAACACCGCATACGGAAGAAGCGGTGTCAATCGGGACCCAGTTATTCAAAACTAACGATGTCGTTAATTAACATGTCGTTAAAACTTTGATCATTAAAAAGTTTGAGCATATATGCTGATATTTTTGCTGAACAAATGTGAGTAGCTCACATTTTTTTTCAGCAAAAATACCTGTGAGTTAGATATTGTACCTACTAGAACAGTTTACATTTTGACCACTAACGAGCTCGTTAAGCTAACGATGCTTTGAACCACTGGGCCCAGGTGTGGCTCTTACAAAATGCTTTAAAGTTACAATGAGTTTGCTCTGTAAACAGTATATAAACTTTCGATTTCTCCACTATTTCCACCACAATTCCTAATGACAAACAGAAATCCAAATTGCAAGATATTATTAACTAGTGTTTCTTTCACAAGAACGGAAACTGTGGCTTTCAGTATGATGCCCCTACTATGCAGACACATGCTTTGTTCAGGGCCATCTGGTGCTTCATAAAATCTCTGGAATACCTAATCACGTCTTTGTGGAGTTTGGTGGACGAATATTTCAAGAAACAATCAGCATTCCTATGGAAACTAATTGTACTTCATTGCTTGCCGACTTGCTTTGATACTTGTATGACGCAGAGATTATACAGGGTCTCATGAAAACAGACAGAAAATGCCTTCCCCAACAATTCAATTTCACCTACAGATACATAGATATTGTATTACTCTGAATTATTTGAAGTTGTCAGAGTACCTCGAGTTCGTCTACTTGGATTTATAACTCTATATCGGAAATGGAAAGCTTACTTCTAGGCTTTACAACAAATAGGACGACATAAACTTTCCCATAGTTAATTTTCCGTTTTTGTGCAGCAATATTCCTTCTAAACCAGCATACGATGTTTACGTTTCACATTTAGAGCCTGCTCTGAGGTATCAGGACTTTATCGAACGAGGAAGATTGCTCACCACGAGGCTGTTGACTCGACAATATCAAAGAATTAAACTGGTGTCAACACTTAAGAAGTTCGAAGGGAGACATCATGACCTTCTCGTGGCTGTTTTCGAACTATGTCTATTATTTTTGCCACAGACAAGCCATAAACAAACTTTCTAAACCCCGGACATTACTATTTCCGTATTTTCTGTTGACGTATATAGAGATAGTGGGCGAAGCATGCTTACCCAGTAATGCTTACTTTCCATGGACGCCAGATTACACCATTTATTTAGGTCAATGTCTGTCTGTCTGATCATTCCTTATTCTGTTTTTGTGCATATCGACTTTAAGATTTTCCGAAAAAAGTTTTTAGTATGTTAACCTCGGACTCATTTTGACAAGGAAAGTTTTACCACCCTTCTCATTAACGCTGCTCTTAAAGGTGTGATGTTTCACTGTTGAGGGAAGAGACTCTGAACGGGCCGAACATATGTTTATAATTTAGAGCTGCATCAGAACTAAGGGTGAGGTTGTGTGCAAGTAAAACTTTCATTTTACTATTTTGAAAGGTTTTAAGTATTCGTTAACTAAATAAATGACCTCCTGTCTGTAAAACTGTCCTCGCTTTTGATAAATGGCAACAATATATTCGCAAGTACCCATTCCTCTGAAGGGGAATGAGTAAGGCGTCCGTTTACTTAAAACCGAATTGTTTACTCTCTCTCTCTCTCTCTCTCTCTCTCTCTCTCTCTCTCTCTCTCTCTCTCTCTCTCTTGTAATTGAATACTGTGATCAAATTATTTTACTTTTTTTTTTTTTTCATTATAGGCTAGAATTGCTTGTATATTATTTAACCAGAACTGTTTCTGATGTTTTTGCCAGTGACGCGCCATAAGTAGACTTCCCAAATCCCGGACATACGCTTCTACCGATATTTCCTTCGTTCAGGCCTATGGGCATGGTGGGCGAAGCTTGCTTACCAAGTAATGCTTCCTTTCCGCGGACGCCTGATTACATCCTTTGTTCTGGGGTCCATGTCTGTTGGTATGAACCATCTGATTCGTCATTCGTTTATGGATTTATGAGTTTGGATTACGGCTTTGGTACCATGACCGCAACTACATTCCCTCGAATGTCATATCTGTTGAATAACCAAGACATAACTTGCAACACCTTTTTTTTTTTTTTTTTTTTTTTGTTTTTTTTTTTTTGTTTTATTGGATTATACATATATATTGGGGTTTTAACTTTTTATGTAAGCTAATAGTTATTTTAATGCTTGCTCATATAGATTTTTTCCGTCGCATTGTATACAAAATAATAATAGTAAGGACAGGGAAAAAAAAACACGCAGATTGCTTTTGTTCATATCCTATTAAATTTGTAATTTGTTATATGTATATGCCAAAGTACAGAAATAAAATATGTTTAACCCATATAAGTCTGGCGTCCCTTTTGTGGGACATAGGCAAACATTGCAGACCTTGATCAGACGCCGCATTAAGCGGCGTCTGATCAAGTTCTTCACTGTTTGCTTACAGAAAATTCAATTACAAACAGAAAACAAAATGAAAAAATACACCTGACACCCTTGAAAGACAAATGGACTCACACAATGTATAAGGATGGGAAAATCCATTAGGCTTATTGGGTTAAACTAATGAACACGCTTTTAGGGGAGACGACTGTCAAGGTTGATCCATCTGAAAAGGCATCTATTCTGTAAAGAAAGCATTTGCTTCCATTTAGAGTGGACTCCTTTTTTAAGTAGCTTGGTGTGCGTAAGGACAAGCGAGACAAAAGTTGTCGCTCTTGTACAAAATGGCGGAAAATCTGTCAAACGTATTCATTCACCTTAAATCTTATTTTTATAAGTGCTATGCTTTCAGGTTGTGTTTATATCTATTTTCTGTGAGACAGACGGGTTGATTGGACTACGACCGGCACGACAGGATCCCAGATATAAGAACAAGGGGGTTCAGAAGTAAGTACGGTCAACCCTCTTTATACTGACACTCGATATAACGACAAAATTCGTTATTAGCTCACCTGAGCAGGAAGTGATTAAGGTGAGCTATTGTGATTGGTAAATGTCCGTCGTCCGTCGTGCGTCGTCCGTCGTGCGTCGTTCGTCGTCCGTCTTGCGGCGTCAACAATTTGATTTTAAAACCTACTCCTCCTACACCCCTGGGCCAATCGACTCGAAACTTTGTATGAAGCATTGAGTTGACTTGTAGATCAAAAACAGCTAAAAACGTTCCGATCGGAAATCCTTGTTGGCCGCCGTGGCGGCCATCTTGAAAATCTATTTTTTCGCTTCTCCTGTACCGAAAGGCCAATTGACTTGAAACTTGGTAGAAAGCACCGGGGTGACTTGTAGATAAAAAAAAAATAGCTAAAGTCGTTCCGATCGGAAATCCAAGATGGTCGCAATGGTCTCAATCTTAAAAAAAAATAGTTTTCACTTCTCCTGAACCGAAAGGCTAACTGACTTGAAACTTGGTGAAAAGCATCAGGGTGAATTATAGATTAAAAATAGCTAAAATCGTTCCGATCGGAAATCCAAAGTGACCGCCATGGTCGCCATCTTGAAAATCTATTTTTCGCTTCTGATCCTGAACCAAAAGGCCAATGGACTTGAAATTTAGTAGAAAACATCGGGGTGATATGTACCTCACAAATAGCTAAAATCGTTCTGATCTAAAATCCAAGATGGTTGCCATGCAGCATCTTGAAAATCTATTTTCGCTTCTTCTCCTGAACCGAAAGGCAAATTGACTGGACACTTTGTAGGAAGCATCTAGGTAACTTGTAGATCAAAATAGCGAAAATCGTTTCGATCTCAACTCTAAGATGGCTGCCATGGCCGCTATCTTGAAAATCTACTTTTCGCTTTTTCACCTGAACTGAAACGCCAATAAAATTGAAACTTGGTAGGAAGCATTGGGGTGACTTGGTGTCAGGGAAGGGCTGCGGCTTGTGATTGTGGCACTCCCTGGCCTTTTCTCTTATCTTTTTATGTAGATTAAAAATAGCTGAAGTCGTTCCGATCGGAAATTCAAGATGGTCGTCATAGCCGCTATCTTAGAAATTTATTTTGCACTTCTTCTCCTGAACCGAAAGGCCAGTTAACTCGAAACGTAGTAGGAAGTATCTGGGTGACTTGTAGATCAAAAACAGCTAAATTTGTTCTGATCAAAAATCCAATATGGCCGCCACACTCGCCAGCTTGAAAATCTACTTTGAATTTGTTCTGAACAGTAAGTCCAATTGACTCGAAACTTAATAGGAAGTATCAGGACGACTTGTAGATAATAAATATGCTAAACTCATTCTGATCGGAAGTCAAAGATGGTTGCTGTAGCAGCCATGATGAAGATATATTTTTAACTTTTTATGCTGAACCAAAAGGCCAATTGACTCGAAACTTCATTGGAAGTATCGAGATGACTTGTAGATAAAAAAAGCTTAAGTCATTCAGATTGGAATCCAAGATGGCCGCACATTTTGAAAATCTGTATTGAACTTCTTCTCTTGAACTAAAATGCCAATTGACTCGAAACTTTCTGGTAATCAGTTGAGCGATACAGGACCATCTTGGTCCTCTTGTAATGATCATTTGACCGGCACGAAACGGTGATAGTTAATCAGAAATTATGCAAGAAAATTGCATTTAATATTTCAAGAAAGGTCTGTTTTTGGGGTTTATTAGAGTTGCATCACTGAGACGATTCTATCAAATATCCATAACATGTTTTCTATAATGAAATAAGATTATATACAAGTCCTTTCTTAAACACCATTATCCTCATTAAGGATTCTTTTCATAGCAAATTCATTTTAAGGGCAGCACCTTTGGTAACAAAAGGCCATCACTGTAACTAGGGTTCACTACAATGGCACATTTGAAATGTGAGTGAACCTTTTTTCATGCTGAATGTTATAAATTGAAAAATAGTAGTATAATCGAACACGGTAAATAAACACATCTTATAAGAAACATTATTAAATATAAACATATCTAAAATACCTCTTTTCTTTGTTTTAGTTTGCCGACAAAATGAATGATAAGGCTGGGTGGCAACGAGTCAAATTCGCTAGGGCATGAACTGGAGTTTGCGACAAAGCGTGTACTTTATATGGCCTGTTACCTCTTTAACCCTTAAACAACTGTCGTCTGCTTTGTCATCTGCTTCTGATTTTAAAAGTCATTTTTGGAAACAGTGTGGACCCAGATCAGACTGCTCCCCTCTAGGAGCAGTCTGATCAGGGTCCACACTGTTTGCCTGTATACACAAAATAGGTTTGAAAAGTTTGCAAGAATATTTAGCAGACGACATAAACAGACGACATTTTCAGATGTAGGTTTTCTTGGCGTTTTAAGGGTTAGTATTAGCAGCAAACCGGACAGACTGAATGCTGTGACTGTCAGTAAGACTTCTCATCTTTAGTACTGCCAAGTGAGGGTGGTCGGGTGTGGCGAAAGTGTCGTGCTTGTAGCAGGTAAGGGTAGAGGGGATGTTTTTATTTCTTCTGATTCTTCACTGTCATTCTTGTTCTCTTTCTTCCCTGTCCGTCTCTTTCATCTCCTTTACTATCTCTTCTATCTATTCTTTCCCTTTCTCTAGGAGACGACAAAAATGACCCACAAAGGTTGAAGTGTCGTTAAACCCTAACACTTTAAAGTACTGCCAAGTTCCCTTTTTTCCAAAGTATTGACATAGTGCAAACGCCGCACAGTGACAGCATTTTGTGCAGCCTTGTCAGGTGGAAGCAAAACATGCTTCCTATGGAAGTCTTGGATAATTTGCTTCAAATGTCGAAAAGACACTTTATGTTTACGCGGTAAAAGGTTTTGCGCATTCGCACAGTTCTATCAGAGACATTTTTGTCCGCATTAAGAAACTTTGCATCCTTGGCTATCCAAAATGCGCCAAGCGAAGATTCGGATCAGACTGCGCAAATGCGCAGTCTGATCTGAATCTTCGTTAGGCGCACAAGTTTTCTGACATTGCTTTACTCTTTTTTTTTTTTTTTTTGTAGACAGGAAGTGCGAGAAATTGTAAAATCATAAACAGGGTAAAGAAGGTCATTCCCAAACGAGATCAGAACAAAAGTATCAAAACAGTGGATTCAAGCCCACATGAACTAAACACGCATTGATTTGTAAGATCATGCTCCACAGACGAATAACTTTCAGTTTTGATTTTCAGGTCACAGACCGTTTTAAACAACAAAACAGCGTCTGGCAGTATTTCCACTCTCCAAACGTCAAAGAAGCTAACACTCACAGTTAATTTTTCCGGTAAATATATGTTTATTTCATTCTTTTTTTTTTCTGGATAGCAACAGCGAGATACATGACATCTGAGAGTCAGAGAATTATTGACATTCACAGTATTCATCCTTGAGTTTCTGAAGTGGTTCTTCTATCAATAGGGGTCTCAGTAAAAAAATCAAAAAAGAATTGCAAACATTTTGGATCCTGATAAGACAGCTCATTATGAGCCGTCACATCTGGATCTACACTGTTTGCATAGAGATCTGTACCGTTTAACAGGGCTGAAAAGGTTAAAGAGAAAACGCACACTATAGCCTTTAAAAGCAATGATAGCTACCAAGCAAACACACAACGTCGCAAAAACATCGGTACAACGTCGCTGCAACGTCGTTGTTGCAAAGTTGTATGTTTGCTGGGTAATTGTTATGCCAGTTACTTTTGACTAAAAAAAAAAACAACAAAAAAAAAAAAACCCTATAGTTCGGACGTATAGGAAAACTCCGCTCATTTGGTTTCTTGTTTTAATTTTACATGTAGCCGTCGAATAGAATACGATGAGACGATGGCGACATTTTGACGTCAAAGACGCTGTTCCGCTGTTAATAGGAAAATTGTGTGCAGTTGCTTTCTTGTTTCAATTTTAGCCCCCAAAAAAGATTTGTTTCGTCAAATTATGGATAGAAAGTAATGTAAATATAATTAATATAAGTAATAAAAACACTTTTTATTCAACGTTAATTGAAGTATGCGCAACATTGGGTCACGAGTAAAGTTGACATGAACCCTTCGGGGATCACTTTCTTTCATTTCTTAAATGACAATGCGTGTACACACACACGCGCGCGCGCGCGCGCGCACGTACACACACATGCGCTCATGGAAGCTTTGAAATTCGTCTAGTATAAGTCGTATGTCACTCATAGCATTGAAATGACAGAACTAATTCAAGAGTAAAATTATAGTAAACAATAACTCGGCTGGGGAATAATAAGTTTGATTTACATGAACATATCCTTTAACGTTAATTATTTCCGTTTTTATTGCTATTTCTGCTTTTTTTTTTTTTTTTTTTTTTTTTTAGCATATTTATTCAAAACATGACTGCTTTCGTAACAGCAAAATACATGTATATGTAATCAGCGTTGCGAGAATATCGTTCATTAACCTTTACCGCTCTCTGGGCTAATTTATGACATTTTCTTCCAGAAAATAGGCTTTGACATAGCATGAAAGACGATTCGCATGAAATGTCAAAGGTTATTTTGTAAGAAAAATAATAAAAAAAAATAAAATAAAATGTCGTCTGAAGAAAATTTTACCGAGCGCGCAAAACGTTAATTACTTTGTACTTTCAGTGCATTTGCAGAAAAAAAAATCTATAGTTAACTCATCGGACGTTATATTGTTCATACTGTAATGAATACATTCACTCAAGCAACGTCAAATGATCATTAAGTGACATCAAAACAAATAAGGGTTCTCTCAAATATAATTGGACGTTGCGACGTTGGTCCGCTGTCGATAGGAAAACTCTGTTCAATTGTTTTCTTGTTTCAATTTTAGCCGTCGAATCAGAATTTGATTCATCAAAATAATAGATGGAAAATGATATAAATAGAAGTAATAAAGACATGAATAAAAGTATGAACAATATTGGACCGCGAGCAAAGTAAATGAACCCCGAAGGTAATTTTTTAACGCTCATTGAATTATGAACAACCATTACGAAAACACGCCTATTCAAATACACTGAAAATTTTACCACCAAAAAATGGCAATTTTTCAGATAAAAAATTCTGATATTTTTCAAATTTCTGCTCAAAACATAGATTGTGGGTACTCGTTAGAACCGCCTCGACGAGGCGGTTCTAACGAGTACCCACAATCTATGTTTTGAGCAGAAACGAGGCGGTTCTAACGAGTACCCACAGTCGAGGCGGTTCTAACGAGTACCCACAATCTATGTTTTGAGCAGAAATAAGAAAACTAATGTATCCCCCTGTAAACCCCAGTTTTACTATATAAAAGTGGGGTTTAAGGGGGTCAAAATTATATAGACGTGTTTTCGTGATGATTTGGTTTCTTTGTTACTTTGCTCTTGACCCGATTATATTCATACTTCAATGTTCGGGATTCACTTTCTTTTCTTGCGACACAATGTTGTTCATACTTCAATGAGCGTTACAAAAATATCTTCGTTTCTTAAATAAACTAAGCAGGCACAAAACGTTGTGTGCCTGCTGGGACGTTGTTGTAAGTAACATAGTGTGTTCATTGGATTTAGATTGGATATACGATGAAGTCGATATTTAATTATATTTCAGATAATCACACACCATGTCACCCTGTTCCATTGTTAAGCTGTACATACAGGTTTCTCAGACAGTCTCTCAACAATGAATCTAATGTTTGCCAGAGAATTAATGTAAGTCTCTCTCTCTCTCTCTCTCTCTCTCTCTCTCTCTCTCTCTCTCTCTCTCTCTCAGTTTGTTTCTGTAAGATAGAGATATATTGAAAATATTGTGGAAAAGAGGAGAAATTGTTACTTCTCATCTTTTTCACAATATTTTATTATCTGTTGTTAGATTTCCATGTTCAAACAGGGACCAGATTTTCACCAAGCATAAGTGTACATAGCATTACAAAATTCTAACCTTTTCAGAGAAAATAAAGCTTGGCGTTTGATGTGAATCGTCTGCTTTGTCATAAGTGTTTTAAGTGTTAAACCCTTTCTGATTTAGTGTACTGCTACTGCTCACAAAAGAATCAATTAAAGAGAAATTCTTTTATATTAAAAAATACGTTTACTGAAGAATTTTACCCCCAAAATTTGATTTCAGTGCTGAAATGAGTGTTTTTACCCCCTCAACTTCAATTTCAATGCTGATTTTCAAAAATTCAATCTGGTAGTAGTAGTATTTTAGGATTTTTATTTCTCTTTTGTATTGTTTTTCGTTTTTTATATTTTTCTTAACACCTCTGATTCACTCGCTGTGTCGTTGCTACTGCCCTCTTCAGCTGTGTCAGTGCTGTTGTCATCAGAGCCCGTCACGCAGATCACAAATCGTTTACCTTGCTCCCCAGTGTCGACATCCGTAGCTTTTATCTGATCTATCATCTTCTCCACATGGTCGCAGCTCGTCTCCCATCTGTCCTCCCAAATCTCCACAAAGGCCTTTGATATTGAATCGACTAAAAAGAAAAGTCATATCATTTAATCTTAAATAGCATAATACGAGTTTAAAAGCAGAATCAATCAAGTTAGAAAATTCTTAAATTAATCCACCTTGTACAGAGACCTTAGCGGCCACTTAGAAATGATTTCAGTTGGTCTTCAAGACAAGTGGTTGCTTAATGCAGAATAGGAATAATGCAGAAAGTTCCTTTGTATTACTTTCAGTCTCAATTAAGCACGTACTTGCCTCCACAGAATTCAAAGCTTGTTTAAAAATTGTCTATTCAGATCGGTTTTACTTGGTAGATTCAGACCGCAAGAAGAAAGCTATCTATCATGTATGCCGATTATTGACCAAATAAAAATTGTATACATGCATGTAATACATCGAGATACATAATTTCGCCACCTTCTGCTGAGAGTGGAACCCACAACCCTTTGACTGGAAATTTAGCGCCTTACCGTTTTATCCATTAGACAAACAGGACAACTGTTATATAGCACATTCATATCTACTGGTTTATCGCAACTTTGTCGGTCGGAAGTCGATGATTACCGAACTGAGTTCACGGAATATGCTAATGTCTCAGTTTAATATTGCCATACTACAGAAATGTCTATTATTATTATTATTATTATTATTATTATTTGTAGTAGTAGTGATAGTAGTAGCAGTAATAGTAGTATAATAGTATATTGCTGCTGTATGTTTGTTATTGTGTATTATTATTATTATTATTATTATTATTATTATTATGATTACAGCTGTTGTAGTAATCTTTTTAACCCATACTTACTTTTATTTGCAGAAGTTTATCGAATGTTCAACGAGTGTTTTAAGGAGTGAAGGCAGGCGAAGTTTTGTAAATGGAATATCATCTATATCAGATCTCTCATCAGAAGCTCAAACATACCTTGGTTGTGACGTCATCAACAACACTCATCCAATACCAGGCCGCACAAGACACGAGCGAACTAAACGTAACTGCTTTTTGTTGTTTGCCATTATCATTTTAACGCTAACAGTCTGCTTAAATCTGTATGGGACCATATAGATTCAGGTAGAATGCTAGCTCTGACGTTAAAACGTGTCTTGTCATGTTTTAATTGTATTTTCAGCTAATTTTCTTAACCTCTTTTATGTTCAGAAGTTTTATTACATGTATAGATCAATATATTTTAATGATTTTCTCGTAGTTTTCTTTCCCTTTGATGTCTTGGAACGGAAGGTGTTAGTCCTTCTGACCCTTTGGTGTCATGGAACGGAAGGTGTTAGAAAATTTTGATCGATTCCTGATCATTGCCTTCCTTTCTGTTTTCGTGTTCTTAATGTTTTACTGGTATAAAAATATTACACAGGATGTCAAATATAGCCACAATCACAATTCACAGCCTACCAATGACGCCAAGAGGAAGAGCAAACAAACCCTGATAGACAGTACACAACCCACAACCAAAGAAAAGTATACATTACGAACTCACGCCTATTCAAATATATTGAAAATTTCACCACCAAAAACTGAAAATTTTCAGATAAAAATTCTGATGTTTTTCATATTTTTGCTCAAAACATAGATTGTGGGTACTCGTTAGAACCGCCTCCATGTAAAATTGGGGTTTAAGGGGGTCAAAATTATATAGGCGTGTTTTCATGATGTAGTAACCTGCTTCCTCTTTCCTAACAGGGTGATTACAATGCTGGACAGGATCCACTTATTGAGAATTTAGCAGCCAAAAGGCCTCACAAGAACACACAACTCCAGTACCACCACCTTAGAACGCTCAATAGTAACACTACTAGGGGTGGGGAGGTTAATCGGTTTTACTGGTACTAAATTTATACTCTAGGTTCAACCCAACTAGCATTCTACATAAATCCATAGCGGGCCGTTATAACGATAACGGCCCCCTATAGATTTATGTAGAATGATTACTTGGAATAGTCGCTCCCGAACTCAAACAATGAAAAATCACAGAAAAACGTGTGTCAAATTAATTCAGTGTGACAAAACAAGGATTATGACTCGAGGTTATCACCTCAGACACTTTATTTACCTAATTCTGAACCTTGTCATATACGTGATTTGCACTGACCCAGGTCAGCATGCACATCTTGTGAAGTCTGTTCAGATTATTATTCGTTGTCCACTTACATTAAGGTATATCGGATACAACGAATTAACCTGCTGGGCCCAGTTGTTCAAAACTAACGATGTCGTTAGTTAACGTATCGTTAAAACTTTTATCATTAAATATGGCATATACGCTAATATTTTATGAAAAAAATGTGAATAGCTTTTGCATTTGCAAAAGCAAAAGCTACACACATTTTTTTTCAGCTAAAATACCTGTGAATTAGATATTGTACTGACTAGAACAGTTAACGTTTTGACCACAAACGAGCTCGTTAAGCTCACGATGCTTTGAACAACTGGGCCCTGATCTAAGACTTTATGATCTGCATATTCTATAGAGAATATTTTCTCTTGATATACCTCATTTTGTTTTTCAGGATTTTCGTCCAAGTGTTGTACGAATAAACTTCTTCATTGTGCTATCCAGACAGTGTTAAAACTCATGGCAATCCACCAGTCACAGCGATGCCATATTTTAGACTTTTACAATTCTTGTGTCAGAACGTTTGAAAATTTGTGTGACAGCGGAACAGTTTTCACATCATTTGAAATTTTCAGAATACAGCTACAGAAACTGTGTTAAGGAGAATGGATACATTTTCATGGGAGATAACTTTGTCAAATAGTTTTGTCCCCTTCTAAAAGGAAAAATCTACTAAGTACATCCAGTCCCCTTAAGGGAAAATGGCATCACGAAAACATGCCTATATAATTTTGACCCCCTTAATCCCCATTAATCCCCACTTTTATATAGTAAAACTGGGATTTACAGGGGTATACATTATTTTTCTTATTTCTGCTCAAAAACATAGATAGTGTGAACTTGTTAGAACCGCCTCGTCGAGGCGGTTCTAAAAAATACCCACAATCTATGTTTTGAGCAGAAATATGAAAAATATCAGAAATTTTTATCTGAAAACTTTCAGTTTTTGCTGGTAAAACTTTCAGTATATTTAAATAGGCATGTTTTCGTAATGATACACTTTGGAGATTGAGTACACTTTCAGGGGAGTCAACTCTGCGAAAAGTTTGTTTTTGCCTCCCATTTGAAAAAAGAACTATGAAAGGAAAACAATTTTATTCTTTTTAAAAGGGGACACTTGAACAATAAATCAAACAGGAAGTCACAGCCGTAAAACAGGGCTATCCACTTAGATGAAAAGGAATTTCAAAAGTTAAAATCAAAGTGGAACCTCAGTAACTCGAACACCGATGGCTCGTTTACTATGGCTAATTCGAATTCGTTTATGAGTCGCTCGGCAATTCTCTAAATAGCCAAAGAAAGTAAATAATATGTGGATATTTTAGGAAACTTTTCTTTTTTATCATGAAATGTTTGCTGTGTGTACTTATTGGAATCGCCTCATCTCGGCGATTCTAATGAGTCACTCAATATACCATTCTAATATGACGTTAACGTTTTCCCATTGAACCTAACAGAAACGTCACCGCGTGAAAATATGCGATAAATCACGTCGTCAACGTAGTGCGTGAAAAAGAGCGCGTTTGATGACGTCGCATGTAAACCTTTACTGTTGTTGACGTCCGAGGCAAAAATATTTCTTCAAAAACATTGCAAATATGTAGATTTTTCTTTAAGTATCATGTTAGAATCGAAATAATTTCTTCTCTACTGTGAATTATCGTCAAATAACGCATGTTGTATTGCCTCTTGACCTGGCTTTCTGATTAACTCTCAGTGGCTCGTACTACCCATGTCCAGAACAAATTTCCATGGTCCCAAAGATGTTGGAGTTTTTGAGATTAGACTGTACAAGTATACCAGATTCGATACTACTTGTATGTATGCCATGTATAATAAAGGGTTATTTAAAACAGAGATAATTATAATTGTAAAATAAAGAAGAACTGGGAACCAAGTACAGCAATGCCCGGTAACCCTCTACTCTCTTTTCTGTTTTGTAATTTCTATTCAGAAAGTAGATATAAAGATGTGAAGATACCAGGAATGACCACAGTTACAGAACACAAACTTCCCAAGCCACGAACGATGGCTTAATTATATGAAATATCTACACAAATCATGATATCATCGAAAACAAGTGGTACATAGTTACCTGGGAAAAAGGTCACAAGCTCGAAGCGCAGCCTTACTTAGGCACCGAAAGTAGAAAAGGTGTGGAACAAAAAATGACAGAATAAAACGGTATACAGTAAAACCTCAATGACTCGAACATCATTTACCATGGCTAATTCGAACTCGTTTTTTTATTTCCTAGAAAATCCTTTTGATAGCACAAGAAAGCCAGTATTAATGGATAAAAAAAGTAACAGAAAAGTCCAGGGAGTGCCACAATCACAAGTCGCAGCCCTTCCCAGACACCAAGAGGAAGAGAAAACAGACAAAACCAAACAAGCGCAAATCGAACAAACGTACGAAAAGCACGAAGATTAGCTCTCTCTTCCCCAAGCCAGGTAATCGCAATGCTCAAAGGAGTGAAAAATACAAGAACAAAATAACACAAGGTAAGACTTAAAACAAATCGCCTCATGGAATAAACCACAAAGCAACAAAGAGTAAGACTAACACTAGGACCTGGGCCGTAAACCCTCAACACAAACAAACACCAGGACCGCCGCCTTAGAACGGTCAGTAGAATAAAGCACCGTGGGGAGGGGGGGGCAGGGGGTAGGGGGCGGGGATGGGAGGTTAAAGCACTTTTACAGCCGAGAACGGTCAGTAGAATAAAGCACCGTGGGGATGGGGGGGGGGCAGGGGGTAGGGGGCGGGGATGGGAGGTTAAAGCACTTTTACAGCCGACTAACTTCACCCTGTCCCGATGCCACTCTTAATCATAATTAGTAAAACACAAAGCAAAATGGGCAGCTGTAAAAGGTGACCAAATTTAGGGAACTTTTTTATCATAAAATGTTTGTTGTGTGTACTCATTAGAATCGCCTCATTGAGGCGATTCTAATGAGTACACACAACATACCATTATTATATATAGACGGTTGAAAAGACATCCCTAAATTATATTCGTTTGCCTCCTGACCTGGCGATCTGATTAACCCTCAGTGGTTGTAGTAACAATAACCGCTATTCAAACCACGAAAACCTATAGCAACAAACAACAATAACACAAAATAGCTTTTATTTCAGACCTCATTTGACAGTTTTAAATATGAACCACATATACATGCAATATTAAATAAGTTTTCATGGCGGCTACACTATAAACTTAGGGCATAAAGTATAGGTTTAGACAGGCAGGCAGACAGACAGTAAGAGGAAGAAAAAGGGGAAGGCTACATGCTACATTGGTTTTTGAAATGTTCAAATGTGAAATATCTTGCTAATCGTATATAGCCCACGCCAGCCGAAAACGTGTCTTCGGGCATATGTGAATAGCGAAGGCCCAGACCAGCATGTGCATCTCTGCAGTCTGATAGCCGAGGAACACATAACCATAGTCTCTATTGTTGTTGATATCATTCAGAAGGTCCTTTTTCAGCCGGGTAGTGATTCGCTGAGAATTTCTGCGATAATTCAATGCATCGATTAGGTTAACAAGTCTATGCCATGTATGACCCGATATTTGCCAAATAATAAATAGTAAGAAGATAAGTAGAAAGGGGTATACAATATTAAGCATTTTTTCAGTATTTTTCAGTTGTTTTAATCTGATTTTTCAATTTGTTTTGTTATTTTAATCGTTTATATTAAACAAAATATGTCTTGCTTGCCCGAGGCTGCCGTGTTGCATGGGTCATGGTGGCTGAGGTGGCTGGGTGGGGAACGCCTATAAGTCTCTTGCCTGATATCTGCGGTTGCCCTGTCTCATAGGATGCGTCAGTTGATGTGTGCTCGGAGTGGGATGTGCTTAACTTGCCGAGTCTTGTCCATCACCTGTTTTATTTACCAACGTTTGAGATTTAGTGAAACTGTCGAAGATATAAATCCAGAAATGCGCACCTATCGCACTTAATTTGGTATAGTTACGCACATATTGTTCCTCTGTTGTCCTTCTTCTTTGTGCGCCGATGGTCTCATATATGGCTTTTGTTTTGTCATTATTTCTTCCTAGTCTCTCCTTCTTTGGGTGCTTAGGGAAGACTCTGTTTCGTGCTTGTGGCATTTCCTGGGAAACTTCGCTTGTATTTGTGCTGTACCTGAATAGAAAGGAAGGCAATGCTCAGGAATCGATACAATTACCTAACACCTTCCGTTTCAAGACCAAAGGAAAAGAAGGACGCATTCAAAGCAACGGCACCACAATCAAAACGCTACAAGCAGAAAGCCAAAAGGACAGTTTCTTTCACAAAAATTGGCCAAACGGCTATCTAAATAAAAATTTCACCAGGACATACACGCAAAGACATACAATGCCAGAAATAGTAAATCACAGCAGAAGCACCGCCTTGGGGTGCATTCCACAGGGGTAAGACTAGAAACCATCTAAAAATACTTTTTACTGCACGTTTTGACCAAAACTGAAGTTTTATGCTTGTCAGTTATTGTTAACACTGAAGAAAAAGACTTTTCTTGAGGTCACATGACCTTATTGTAAAACAGTGTAGGTAAAATACGAAACTGGTGAATTCTGTCTCGTACCCGGTTTTACTTTGTCATAAATTGTAGCATGCTTTTCTGTGGATTTTATCTTGAAAACGACATGGCTTATAGGTATTGATTTCTGGATAAAAGTAATATTCTGTAGGCGTTCTGTCAAATTTCAACTGTTCCAGGGCAGTGCATGGTCCTGTAGTTGAGGATAATCATTCGAAAACTGCACTTTTTGCACAAAATAGGGTGCAATCGGAGGTGGGCGGGGTATTGTTTACATTAATGCAACAGCAGTTTTGGTACATTGCAGTTACTGGTGATTAAATTATTATTTGGTATGTTTGCAATTTATTGGTACAGTACCTAATGGATATGTACTGCTATATTTGTTCTGATTGTATTTTATTTGTGTGACGGCTGTGAACAGGTAGAAATGGAAGTCAAAACTGTGGAGTGCACCCTTGGAACGGTTAGTAAAAACCTTACTGGGGACTTAAATCAATTAAATCGATTTTACGTGGCCAAAACCCTCGCCCTTAGTTCTGCCATGGTATACACAAGACATTTGTTCAGAACTCATCAGTGCAAAATCTCCGAGAACATAAAAATCAAACCAATACGGAGATTAAGCCCAAGTTTTCTGCATTTTTTTCCATATCAATTAATGAATGACTTTATGTTGTGTGTCGTAAGTACCGCATATATATATATAAACATGAGTTAATTAGAGACCAATTCTTTGATCATGAATGCTTAAAAATATATAGAAGATATGCAGCCTCACAAACTACAGTGCTGCTTATGAAAGAGACTCAATCAAAGCGTCTCTGATTTTCGTGATTTTGTGTGTTCTTTGTTTCCAAAGGCAATTCTTTTTTACTTTTATTATCTCACCTTCCAGAAATCTAGTATAGACCCTAAAAGATAAAAAAAGAGCTAAATTCTCTCTCTCTCTCTCTCTCTCTCTCTCTCTCTATATATATATATATATATATATATATATATATATATGTGTGTGTGTGTGTGTGTGTGTGTGTGTGTGTGTGTGTGTGTGTTGCTGATAGCCGCGGTTGGCATATTTTTCGTGGCCCGGTTGGAGGGCGTGTATACATACGTACACGTACTCGTACTCGAACACGTACTCTATCTCCCGCTGGAGAGGCATGTTGGCTGCTGGTGTAAGCTGTACATGTTTGCATGCATGCTAGGTAATTAATTAAATTATTAATAATTTAAGAATGCGCAATGGGTAAAATATATGGGTCGGTGTAAGGGAGGAGGAGCCAACGAGAAAAAAATGCTTAATTCTGTCACAAATGTTTAAGCGTTGAAAATGAAAGCTGATATCATATTGAAACAAATGAAGCCAATCAAAAAATTCACTGAAAACTTCACTTTTATGTTATTTCTGATTTGAACCATAAACGGTCAAAACGTATGCTAAAATTATATTTACTGAACGATAAATAACTACTGTAGGTATGTGTTTTAAATTTATAGTTTTACCTTACTGTCATATCTGCACGACTTGCTACAAAATTTGTTAATTGTACACAATTGTTTAAAGTGTTAAAAAACTCTTGTGGTAGGCCATTTCGATCTTTAATAATTGCATTGTGTATGAAATCATTGCCTATATCATTGAACAAGGGATTCGGTATAGTCATTTACTGTACACAAATAAACCAAGTGGCTTCATAAGTGTTGCATGAATATGGATTATACAAAACAGACCAAGTATTTTTTTTTTTTTTTTTTTTTTTTTTTTTTTTATGTTCGATGCAGATCCGTATGCGACAGCACATAATTATCAACTCATCAAGAGTGTCATTGAGTTTATTTATTATGCATGTTTTTGCAAATGATTTTCTCTCCAAAAATTCAAATATAGCCCCAATTTAATCATAGTGTAGAGGACAATATTTATGATCCTGCCTACCTGCTTGCAAATATTCTTTTTTAAGTTAAATTTGTTAAACGTAAGAGATGTATGTATTTTTCATTAACCTTTTCAACTTGGCGGAAACTGATACCATATACAATGCACACCATTGCCAACATTCTAGATCTAGATGGGATGTAACATGCAATATCATCAGTTTCTTTAATGTTTGTCTTTCTGCATTTAATTATCCTGAAAAACTGAAAACATTTAGCCTTGATAAGTACTCATGTTCTTGAATATTTTACATAACTAAAAACTAAGACTATGAACTGACAGATACAGACAAAAGAAGAATAATAATTTCCGCATTTTGTTTCGAAATATTGACAGACTGACAAAGATATTATAAAGATTTACAACTGTATCATAATATCAAATGATTGGGTTGTGCTCTTTTTATTATTTATATATTTATCATTTATTATTTGTTTGTTTGTTGTTGCTTTTTTTTTTTTTTTTTTTTTTTTTTTTTTTTGCATTTCTTTCTATAATGCAATACGAAAAGATCACTATATAAAGAACTTAAAAAACCACTGAAATACCGAAAATAAGTAAAAGTAATTGTGCCACAACGTGAGAAAAAGTACCTACGAACATGTGCGCCAAGCGAAGATTCAGATCAACCTTGCATCAGAAATTCTCTAAGAGCATTTAAGATAGCCAATGATGCAAAGTTTCTTCATATGGACAACACCGACTCTAATCAAATTGCGAGAATGCACAGGCTGATTTGAGCCTTCGTTGAGCGCACATATCAGAAGATACGTTTTCGCAAGTTGCCGCTCAATTGTAAATTAATCGTTTGCCTTTCTTAATTTATTCATTGGCATCAGTTGCTTTGCAAAACGTAATCGTGAAGTTATCTAATCCATGTAATACAAGAATATTACCTATTAACTAATTGATCTAAGGTCTCGTTATTGTCTAAAACGATTGCTGGTTCTAAACGAAATGTTAAAGTTCATTGATAAAACAAAGAAAATACGTTTTGCCGGTAATGTTTTGTGTTTTCTGTTCTTTCCTGACTATATATAGCCGAAAACATCTAAGTATATAGTTAATCGTTGTGTGGATTGAATGAGGTAATGGTATCATCGTGATGATTTTGAATTTACATACCCGAGATTGGAGTTTACAGTCAACTCTCTTTATACCGGCACTCGATACAACGACAACATTCAATATAACGATAATTTGACGGACACGAAACTGTTCGAAAGGTGACAATTAATCAAATTTTATGCAAAAAATAATATATTTAATAATTCAAGAAAGATGTGATTTGGAAATTTGTGAGAATTGCCTCAGTTAGGCGATTCTAACAAATATCCAAATCATATGTTCTCTGAAGAAATACGAATAAAAAAAACTTTCTTATGTATCAGTTTGCTGCGTTTAAAGACTTTTTACAGCAGCAAATTCAACATAACGGCAACCGTTTTGGGAACAAATGCCGTCGTTGTAACGAGGGTTTACTATACTATCTAAAAGACAGTGACGCTACTCCCTGATCCAACAGCATTAAAACCCAACTTAAACAGTAGTATAGATGTCCATGAAAAGGCATGCTCACAGAAGATTGCCTACAAATGAAACCAGGAGGAAGAGCAAATCAACCACGACAATCACATCACGAAAACGTACCTATATAATTTTGACCCCCTTAAATCCAACTTTTATATAGTAAAACTTGGGTTTATAGGGGTATACATTATTTTTCTTATTTCTGCTCAAAAACCTAGATTGTGGATACTCGGCGAGGCGGTTCTAACGAGTACCCACAATCTATGTTTTGCGCAAAAATATGAAAAATATCAGAATTTTGATCTAAAAACTTTCGGTTTTTGGTGGTAAAATGTTCAATATATTTGAATAGACGTGTTTTCGTAATAATTTTAGCAATATCTAATGACATATTCTCTACGAAAATTTATGACAAACGGGATGAGTTTGACTTTGATATTGTAAATGTTCCATTTTTTGGCGGGCGGTGATCCTCATGCTACATCCAATGGGGAATATATTTCTCAGCAAGTTCGTTTTGCTAGAGCACCTAGTCAAGTCAGTTGCTTTAATAATCGAAATAAAACTTTAGCTGCTAAACTTCTTATAATAGCTACGTAAAACATGTTCTAAGTTTTATCGCTGTCATTCTGAATTGATGTCCAAATATATCATTGGTCTGAAAACATTTTTGCCAGAAGATCTGTCCAAACCTGAATTTTATGTCGACTTAGTCTTTAAATTCAGAAAGATTGTTGGTAAAGCTGACAGTAATATAAGTCGGCACTGTACCCATAGTGCCGCCCTATACTACTGCTGACTTTTAGGAACAAGCTATATAAATTGTCAATCGCTACAACAAGACAGGTTACAGCATTAATATTCTGCGTAAAGCTGCATGCAAGATTGTTAACCCTATTATGGATGATAACTTTGCTGCCCTCTTTAATTGCCCGTTGGATCGCTCCTCAGAATAAATGATAGTCCCCTCCTCTAATTGTTTCAGATGGTTGGCGCCTGACTACCGATGTCGGCCCAAGCGTGGTCATGTTTGTGCTTTTCTTATGATCTGGCTTCAGATCGCCGTCGAGACCTTTGCTTTGTTTCATCAAAATTAATTTAATTATATGTGTTTCAATGTAATCTTTCACAGATAAGGTAGAGAACCCCAATGCTGACCACCATATATTTGTAATTTTGAGTTCTATAAGAATTAAGGGTAAAATTTCGCGCGATTAAAATAGGTTTAAGCTCCACCCATACCCACCCACCACGTAGTTTCCGTTCGAAGCCGGTTCCATAGTTGTAGTTCTTCTTTGTTTGTGCGTGTGTGGTTAAATATTTGCGTAAGTTCATCCTTATTTGTTCCTCAACTCTCCTTCTTTTGGTGCCTCGGAGGGTTGTGCTTCGTGATTGTGGCATTTCCTGGGCATCACGAAAACTTGCCTATATAATGTTGACCCCCTTATACCCCACTTTTATTTAGTAAAACTGGGGTTTACAGGGGTATACATTATTTTTTCTTATTTCTGCTCAAAAACATAGATTGTGGGTACTCGTTAGAACCGCCTCGTCGAGGCGGTTCTAACGAGTAACCACAATCTATGTTTTGAGCAGAAATATGAAAAATATCAGAGTTTTTTATCTGAAAATTTTCATTTTTTGGTGGTAAATTTTTCAGTATATACGATTAGGCATGTTTTCGTAATGGGTATCTTCACTTATATTTTTTCATTTTTTTAAAACCAGGGTTAGTCATTCTGAATTAATATCCAAATAAGATGTTGTTTAGTTTTCAGTTTCTGAGCAGCAATAGCTGCGCGACCATGCGGTGTTTATGTTTCACAATGTATCCGTTATGCTAGAGCCTGCTCTAAGTATCAGGACTTTATCGAAGGAGAAAGACTGCTCTCTACCAGACTGTTGACTCCGGGATACCAAAGAATTAAAAATGTCAACACTTAAGAAGTTCTGTGTGAGGAAACATGACCTTGTTAACCCCTACAGTGTGGCTGTTTCGAGACTCATATCTGATGTTTTTGTCACAGTCAAGCCATAAAGAGGCTTTCTAAAACCCGGACATTAATTCTTGTATTTTCCTAAATCTCTGTTCAGACTGATAGGCATAGTGGGCTAAGCGTGCTTACCAAGTAATGTTTATTTTCCATGGACGCTTTATTACTACCAATTTATGTTTGGACCTTGTCTGCCTGTCTGAACATTCCTAATTTTGCTTTTGTGTATATCGACTTATGATTTTCCGAAATACATTTTTTTCTATGTTGACTTTGAAAACAATTCCGCAAGAATATATATCAGAACTTGTATTTTATGGTGGCATGGTGACTTAGCTATAAATTCAGAGATGTTTGGTAAAACTGATTTACCAGAACAATTAAAAATGATTTTCACTCGCTATAAAAGGATAGGTTACAACATAGGTATTTTGCTGCAAACTGCATGTTAATCCAAGTATGACTGATAGTTTTGCGTTCCTCTTCAACTGCACGAGTTGTCTTCAGACTAAATGACGGCTCCCTTCTCAGTTTGTTTCAGACGGTTGGCACCTAACCATCAATGTCTTTGGTCGGATCCATCGTGATCCTGTTTGTGGTATTTTTGTGTTCTGGCTTCATATTGCAATTAAGGCATTTGCTTTATACTATACTGTTCACGATACTGTTTGTTGTTATGTGTGTTTAACTATCTCACTGATAAGGTAGAGGACCTCTATGCAGACTTAACATGTATTCGTGGTTTGAAGCTGTATCAAATTTAAGGACTAGCTTTTGGGCAAGTAAGACTGCTTTCAGACCTCATCGCCACCAGTAGCTTTTCTATTGACCGTTCCAAGGTGGTTCCTCTGTAGCAGCTCTTCTTTGTTCGTATGTCGGTCGATTCATATGTTGCGATTTTTTTGTCATTGCGAAGACTATGCTTTGATATCGTGGCATTTCCTGGGTATTTCACTAGTATGTTGTCACATTTCATTCAGGTAAATGGATGTAACCCAAAGAAAGAGTACCATACTCTCACCTAAGAAAGTGAAACAAGTATAACAAAAACAAATGTGTTTCCCTGGTATATAAAGCAAAACCACATTTCTGTTTCAATGGTGACTGTCTTTTTCTGATTCAAATGAGCCTTCTCCAGATAGGAGCACCCCGCACTGTCGGGATAGGTTGACTGTAGATAACTAAGGGTCTCTGTATGATAAAGTGAAAACTGAAAGAATTCTGGTCAATACGGAATAAATAGGTTAGTAATCTTTCAGATCCATGTAGCATGTATTGTGCTATTTAGCCTTACTAAGATGGGCAAAACTATTATTTTACAGACAAATGGATTGCTGTTAGAAAGACATTTGATATGAAAGCGATTTGGTTTACTCTGATAACTATATCATGCAATTTTCATTGTGGAGCCGATCATACTGTGTTATTATAAAATGCAAAAACAGAAAAGATGAAAGAAAAAATTGGTGACAAGATATAATATGGACTTTTCTCTTACCTTTTTTTTCTCATACCATTCCATAAAATATGTCATGAAAAGATAATTGAACCACACCGTGAGAAAACGTACCTTCTGACATGTGCGCCCAAGTCTCACATCAGCCTGCGCATCCGCGCAGACTGATTAGAATCCTCGTTGTCCGCATAAAAAATGAACATCCTCGGCTATCGAAAAAGCGCCCAGTGAAAATTCTGATCAGACTGTCCGAATGCGCAGGCTGGTCTGAATCTTTGTGCGAAGGTACGTTTTCTGACGTTGCGGCTCATTTGCCAAAGAAAAAAAAACAAAACATTTGCTGTCTCTAGTCATCAGTGTCTCGCCGAGTATAGTGTATAGAGTAATACAAAATATATTTTCGTGGGGAAATGAGAAAAAATAACTGTCTGGATACCGTCCTTATTTGGATCTATGATAGAGTTTTGTTTTGAAGGTAGCGTTTAGGTTTGTTCAGCATGTCAAGGCTTTCTTCCTATATCGAAATAAATCGTATATCTTTCCGATTCTAGGGTTAGCAAAAATTTTGTACTTTGTACTAGTTGACCAAGGCTTTCCTGAGCATGTGTGGTCGCATGGACACTGATACGTTTTTTTTTTTTTTTTTTTTTGTTTTTTTTTTTCATTACCCTGGCTACGCTTTCCGATAAACCTTTTACATATGTCTCCACACGTCGTGAACCGGGACCAGGGATTATACAAGGTTAGCAGCATCTACAGGCCTTTGTTTACCGCTAGTAACCAGGGCCCAGTTGTTCAAAACTAACGACGTCGTTAGTTAACATATCGTTAAAACTTTGATCATTAAATACAGTAAAACCTGTGTAAGAGAGCCACCTTCGAGACTGACTTTAAATAGTGGTTGATGTGGAAAAAGTTGTCTGTCTTATAAAGGTACATGTCATGTAATTTTGCTAGCAAAATTACATGACATGTACCTTTATAAGACAACCACCTTTCCACATTAACCACTAAGGTCAATTTCAAAGGTGGCTGTCTTACACAGGTTTTACTGTATGGCATATATGCTAATATTTTTGCTGACAAAAATGTGAGTAGCTTTTCACATATTTTCAGCTAAAATACCTGTGAATTAGATATTGTACTAACTAGAACAATTAACATTTTGACCACTAACGAGCTAGTTAAGCTAACGATGGGTCTAACTGGACTAGTTGTCAGCAGTCCGAGTCCGATGACATGACAATGTCGAGGTCTGATGATGGTTCTCGATGAAAACAGCAACTGTCACATTAAGTGAAAATTCTTATTTTGATAAGCCTAAAAGAACTCTTTGGATTGATGTGATATTCTGTCTGATGAATGTAGTCAGTGAGTGACATATTTTAAATAAATTAATTCATAGTGTTGACGACAAAACTTTAGAAAACGTTTTACGAATTTTGTGATACTGACATCCTTGTTAAAGAAGTGCAGCTGGTGATTAGGTAAAATGTAACTAAACAGTGCCGCAAAGTGGAAACCAATGTAGGACCTTTTGATCTAGGCTACACTGCCTGCTTCGGCATAAAAGCCCGACTATTAAGGTACATACGGCATAAAGCATTTTTTAGCTGCAATGAAGTCTCGAGAATGACGTACAGAATACTTTTTTTGTAATATAAGTTCTAAATTCTGGAAAGCAACAAACTTTCCAATTAATAGAAATAAACAATGAATTCTATAACTTCCGTCAATTAAGATGCACGATTTAAGATATTAAACTTGGAGAGCATCAAATAAAATCAATTTAAAACTTCCATTTCTGGAATGTTGCAAAACACTACACTGTTGTATGACATGATTATGGCATCAGTAACCACTCCCGAATCAGATGCACATAATAGTATTGTACCATTAGGCTCCTACCGTATTTCCACATAAGAAGGGTGTCCAGACATGTTTTTTTTTAATTTATTATGAAAACACACCTATTCCCCAGTCAGCATTCTACGTAAATCTATATCGGGCCGTCATCGGCCCGTCAGGGTAGCTGACGGGCCGATGACGACCCGATGTAGATTTACGTAGAATGCTAGCTGGGTCAAATGCATTGAAAAATTTACTACCAACCAAGAAAATTTTCACATAAAAAATTCTGGTGTTTTTCATAATTCTGCTCAAAACATAGATTGTCAGTACATGTTAGAACCGCCCCGGCGAGGCGGTTCTAACAAGTACTCACAATGTATGTTTTTGAGCAGAAATAAAAAATAATGTTTACCCCTGTAAACCTCAGTTTTACTGTATAAAAGAGGGATTTAAGGGGATCAAAAATATATAGGCGTTTTTTCGTGATGTGACCATTACAATAACATGCCTACGTAATCTGTATCCTTATTCATTGGAAGCCAGAAGGGAATTATTTTTACGCACAGCCCGGAAAAATCTTGAAAACTGTGCATAGAATCGCCTCCAAAAAAGGGGCCACTCTTTAAGGAAAGAATTTGCTCCAGCAGGTAGCGAATTCTTTTCCTTGAGCAGCCCCTTTGGTAAAGAAGTAAAACATTTTATGTTGATGCCTTTTTATTATAAATATTTTTCTTACGTATGTTACGCACATGCGTAATGTGAGTAATGAGTATTACGCCTATGTTAGTAGTCGTAACTCTAGATAAGCCTATCTGTTAACCGAAAATAGTGATATTTGTTCTGATTTCTCCACACACAAAAAAAAAATCAAATATCTGTCGTGGGCTTCTCATGAGTACCAACGACATACGTTTTGTGAAGAAAAAAGAAATTTATCTTCATAGTCCTCTTATGTGAAACTATGTAAATCAAGGTATTCCTCAATATAATATTGGGAATGAAGATGATTTGGATTATTAAGCACATTAGTAAAAATGGCAAAGTACAAAGAAATCAAAGAACTGAATATCTGGTAAAATAATTGCAAATATTCTGAAAACCACCTAATAAGAGAGTCTCCACCCCCGGATTTCGCTATATGGGCCAGCGCACGACAAATGCTACATTAAGACTTGTGCGACCACCGAAGACAGATCAGCCTGCGCTCTGCGCAGTCTAATCAGAGTCTTCGCCGATCTCATGTGCCTTCAGGCTATTCAAAGAGGGATAAACAAAAACCCTGTCATACTGAGTGGATGACTTAAGTCTTTGCTGGTCACGCAGGTCTTTATGTACGTTTTGTCTTGCGCTGGCTCAAATTATTATTATATTATTGGGACATATGGGTTACATATTATTCAATATAATGGCAAAGTAATATTTGCGGTATTCTTAAGAACCGCCCCGCTAATGAGATTCTAACGAATACCACAAAATATGTTGTACAAAATCTTACGACTAACTTAAAAAAATCAACATTCATCACGAAAACATGCCTATGTAATTTTGACCCCCTGAAACCCCACTTTTATACAGTAAAACTGGGGTTTACAGTATACATTATTTTTCTTATTTCTGCTCAAAAACATAGATTGTGGGTACTCGTACCCACAATCTATGTTTTGAGCAGAAATATGAAAAAAAACATCTGAATTTTTATCTGAAAATTTTTATTTTTGGTGGTAAAATTTTCAGTATATTTGAATAGGTATGTTTTCGTAATGTTGGCCAGAAAAATAATCCTTATTTGCTGCTTTGGGTGACTAGTGTCACTCTTTCAACTAAAACATCATGCTAACCTAACCTTAATGTTTACAGATGAAACAGAGGCATTAATTTAGCATCTAAATGATTTACATTCCGTCATCAGTTTTATTCAAGACCAATTTCCCATCGCTACAATTTCCTCTACAATTTGTCAGTCGGTGTCCATTTGCATAAGTCTATTTATCAAACTGTAGCGTAGCACGGTTAAATTGCTACTTAATGGTCAAATTGCATTACAAATACATTTCCAACAAGTCGCACAAAGCCAGACCTAGACAAGAGACCGCTGGATGAAGATTTATGTGCATCACGGAAACACAAAATAAAACGCTTCTTCCCTTTAACTTTATTTTCTTGCGGATAAGAAAATTCTGCATTAACAGAGAAATCAAGAAAAGGAAAAACAATTAGGCTCTGAGGATCACGTCAGCAATGACAATTAATGGAAAACAGTGAGCGTAACTGAAAACAGGATAACCATTAAGATGAAATGTTCGTGGGGACTGGGTACATTTGTAGATTGGCTCCAGTCTCCAGTGACACAATATTTTTTCTTATAATCCTGTTTGAGAAACCACCAAAATACAACCAAAATACTATCATGACTATAAAGGCTGGTCACTAGTGACCAGCCTTTATAGTCATGATATTATTTTGGTTTCATTTTAGTGGATTATCAAATAGGATTATAAGAAAAATATTTAGTCACTGGAGACTGGAGCCAGTCTAGATACATTTGATACATTTTTATTCATATTGTATAAGGGAGACAACTATTGTGATACCAATAAATTTCTGAAAAGGGGTCTATCCAAAAAGGAAACAATTTGATGCCATAGTGAGAAAATTGTTTTCTTTTACAGTAGATCTCCGTTCAGACGGGAGGCAGTCACTAATCTGATATGGCTGCATTCCCTGAAGATATTTCCATCTGCCGCCCCCTCACCCTCCCCGCCCGCTCCTGCGCCCCCACCCCCACCGCCCAAAGATAAGGCACCCTGTAGATAGATAGATAGATAGATAGATAGATAGATAGATAGATAGATAGATAGATAGATAGATAGATAGATCACAATGTCCTGACCACAGACAGCAATGGCAGCTTTCGAAAATTATTGGATGAAGTCATATAGGTACATTTATATGGCGGTAGGTTTTGTTAACACTTAGAGCAGGTATATTTATATCACGGAAGGTTTTGTTAACACTTTGAGCGCTGGGTAAAAAAAATCACCAGGCAATATTTTGCGTTTTTCCCCTAGAAAACAGGGTTTTAACATTTCATGCGAATTGTCTCCCGAGGAGACAATTTGCATGAAACGTCAAAACCTGTTTTTAGTGGGTAAAATAAGAAAAAAATCTGATTTGTTTCCTAGCATGCTTAGCATTTAATAAGTTTTGTCAGGAACAAATGGTCCTTATTTGATATGTGAGCAACGAAATTCCTGATCATTTGTCTTCTGTTTTACAGTTAAGTAGGCAAATGTACCTTTGGTACTGGCATTGTCATCTTTTCCTTAAAGCCCTATAGTAAGCACCAACCATTACGAAAACACGCCTATTCAAATATATTGAAAATTTTACCACCCAAAAATGGCAATTTTTCAGATAAAAAATTCTGATATTTTTCATATTTCTGCTCAAAACATAGATTGTGGGTACTCGTTAGAACCGCCTCGTCGAGGCGGTTCTAGCGAGTATCCACAATCTATGTTTTGAGCAGAAATAACAAAAATAATGTATACCCCTGTAAACCCCAGTTTTACTATATAAAAGTGGGGTTTAAGGGGGTCAAAATTATATAGGCATGTTTTCGTGATGCTGAAAAGATTGAGAAAGGGGCCGTTATTCAAGATGAAGCCCGTTTCACCGTTAGGCAATAAAGGTGGAAGCAAAGTAATTAAACATAGCTGGGTTCACAACTATATATGCTGTTTGCACATAACATTTCTCTTGTAAATTGTTTTAGCTAACGATTGACAATCTTTTGTAATTGTTTCAAAAACATGTTTATATTATACAAGAAATAAACGTTTAAACAAAACAATATCAAGAATGCTTCTGAATTAATAGACTAAATCGTCATAAAACTCGATTTAGACAGATTTTCCTGCAGAAGGGTTTTCCGGTTTCCGAGCCAACGTTATCATAAATGGAAATTAATGCAGAATGACAACAATTACACGTAGAGCATGCTTTCCGCAGTTTATGATACGATACCAATGCGCTTGTTTTAGAAGTTAACCCTTAAAGCGCCAAAAAAAAAAAAACAAAAAAAAAAAACTGCATCTGAAAATGTCGTCTGTTTATGTCGTCTGCTAAATATTCTTGAAGACTTTTCCAACTTGTTTTTGCATACAGGCAAACAGTGTGGACCCTGATCAGACTGCTCCTAAAGGAGCAGTCTGATCTGGGTCCACACTGTTCGCAGAAATGACTTAAAGTAACCGGAAGAAGACAAGAGCAGATGACAATAGTTGTGACTGGCGCTTTAAGGGTTAACTTTATTTCGAGCACTAAAGTATAGAAATATACACATGAGCATTAATTAAGCGCCACATAAATGAGTCGTTAATTATGAAAATGACAGAACAATCATACCACCATGTACTGTCCATTTAAATTGAATACGGACATCTCGATATTCATACAATGTTTCATGCAGTACGTGTGTCTCGCCTAGATCGGGCGAGGGACTGAAAAACGATAGGGTATAAATTCGAAAAACGCAGTATGGTGAATGCAAACTCCTGGCTTTCGTAAGTCGGTTAGAGGCTGGATAGGGTCACTATTTTGATATGCCAAGGCAAAGAATACCTGAAAATGTCCGATAGCAGATACTTGGGATGCATGGGGCAGGGATGTCCTGTAGGAATATTGGTGTCAACTTGGACATCAATCACACTGTCATCAGCAGACTTGTGAGGAAGCTCGCTGACACCGGGCATGTTAAGGATCGTTCAAGACAAGGCAGACCACACAAGACCACTCCCAGAGACGACTGAGCCTTAGTCCGCCTGGCCAGACGCACCCCTATGACCACGGCTCTATTCCTGTGGTTGCACTGGGGAGCAGGCGTACGACTGTCCAACAGCACCATCAGGAGCAGACCACGGGCTGTTGGTCTGAAGTCCTCACTGATCGACACAAACAGGCCCGCATGGTGTGGTGTGGTGCCAGGCGTAACTGGAAACTGAGGACATGGCGCAGGATCCACTGGTCAGACGAGAGCCCATTCCTTCTACACATGAACGACGGCCGTCTAAGGGTATGGAGGCGTCCCAACGAAGCTTACAATCAGCAGATGATTTATGCAACGGAACCATTTGGTGGTGGCTCAGTGATGGTGTGCGGATGCATCTCCTACGACTGCGTTGGACCTTATAATCATACCTATGACACTTAATGCCCAACGGTATCAACAGGAAGTGCTAGATGCGGCGGTTATTCCTCATTTTGACAACCACTAACTCGCAACACGTCCAATATTTATGGACGATAACGCCAGACCCCATCGATGTAGAGCTGTAATCGCCCACTTTGCAAAACAACGTCGAGACGTTACTATGGCCAGCAAGGAGTCCTGACAACCCATTTGAGCATCTTTGCGATTATCTCGGTCGTCAAGTCCAAGCTCGGGATCCTCCAGTGATAAATTTGCAGGAACTGGGGGGAAGTCGACCTAATGGTACTAATACATTAATACCTGTCAAATCTCATTTAATATGCGACCAAGTTGTTTTTCCCTTAGGCCAAGTAAACTTATGATGAGATGAACATAACACATGCGTAAAAAATAGGTGGCAATCGGCTCATAATATAATAGGAGTTACACCGCCTGCCGTGGATGTCACCACAGGGGCGGATTCAGGATGTTTTCTGAGGGGGGTGGGGGTCGGTCTGACAAAATAACCGTGTTTACATTATGTACTTGGGCAGACACACCGTGGCAAACGGAGTAGATCCATATCAGACGCGGCGTCTGATCGGGGTCTACACTGCTTGCCACTTATTCAGCAATTTTACACGCAATCACAAGCAGAAAAAATGGACTTGTTAAAAAGAAAGAGTATAGTAAGCAGCACGGGTATGAAAATTTCGGGTAAACACGGCATTTATTGTGATGTCGTCTGGGATAACTGCTCAGCTGAAAATAAGAAACAACTCGAATCGATCCACATAGAAGCAGCGAGAATTATAACTGGCGCCACAAGACTTTGCAGCCTCGAGAAACTATTCTCAGAATTAGGCTGGGAATCTCTTCAAAGCCGTAGAAACAAGCACAAACTGACAATTTTCTTTAAGATTTTTAAGATTTTGAATGGATTTACTCCCGATTATCTAGCGGATCTTGTTCCTCCTCTGATACAGGAGACTACTAGATACAACCTTCAAAATTCAAACGACATCCAAACCATTTATGCTAATTCTAACCTGTTTTATAACTCTTTTTTTTCGGCAACAATCCGAGCATGGAATAATTTATCTGACGACATTAAAGAAGCTACCTATATTGCGTTATTTAAATCTCGTTTGAATAGAAACATATCGAAACCGCCATCTTAATATAATACTGGCTCACGAAAAGGCCAGATACTGCATACAACAATGCGAATGGAGTGCAGCTCGCTCAACTCCCATCTTTTCAGGAAGAATATCGTGGCCACAGTGGAGCTTTTGAAAGCCCACATCACTTCTTCTTTGACTGTTCTAGGTATGCGGCCGCAAGAACAAGATACTTACCCAATAACATAAACGCTTACACATCGCAAGAGTTTCTATTCGGCATTGACAACAAAACGCAAGGAGAAAATGAAGCTCTTTTCAGTCAAGTGCAAGAGTTCATTGTTAATTCCGGACGGTTTACCTGAGGAAACCGAGACTAGTACAAAACTATCGCTTCTACAAATCTCTAGAAAATAACTTTTATGTACATGTATTAGGAAACGCTCTTGCCGTTGGTACACATAACACGACTCTCTCTCTCTCTCTCTCTCTCTCTCTCTCTCTCTCTCTCTCTCTTTTCTTTCTCTCTCTCTCTCTCTGTTTGACATAGCTATTCATTTATATATCCTGTATGTTCCGCAATGACGCAGGAGATGATTTTATAAAGCTTGGCTTACCGTCAGATCCTGCACCATGTGTTTGTACGTCCTATTACTGTTAAATTCATGTCAAATAAAATATTGTTTAAACCAATTAACCCGTGAGTACTAAGTTTAGGTTGATTAACGTCAGAATGACACACAATTTAGTATTTCCGCATAACAAACAGACAATCTCCTAATACGATTGTTAAAGTTCTGCTTCCACTAGACAGCGTTCATTCCCAGAAGTGTCAATATATTTTCTTCAACGAAGCTTGGGGCTTCAATACTTTCTGCACGAATTCAGAGACATTTCCAATCAGAAATATACAAATACAAATATCTTTATTCAGCATTAAACATACTAACAATATTTACTACCTACATCAGTTCTGTCATGCGGAATGAGAACATATGAACAACGCATGCATTTAATCATTATCACCGGAGCTTAATCAAAGCACTGACAACACTGGTGGGTCGATTGTCTGTGAGTGCAGGCTGGAAACATGGTCTTGAACGGGGACTTAGTACTCTTTCTTTTAACCCTTAACTTCCTGTAATTTAACCAAACAGTGCAGACCCTGATCAGACGCCGCGATTTGCGGCGTCTGATCTGGGTCTGCACTGTTTGCCAAAGTCTCAAATGTCCCATTCCAGATTATACAGATAACCCTCTATCAACAGCATTCTGACGTCACAGCGACAAGAATAGCGCGGCTATAAATAATCGTTACCTGGATTTCGTCGCACGCGCAGTTTGATTACATTGGTCAATGATAATCACGTGGACAACTACCTTAAGAAACGTTTGGCGTTTGTATACTATGGCTCGACTGTAAACAATCGACCCAAAATTATCACAATTTTAAGAGAAGTGACATGTAGAATAGAACACCATAGTTAAAAGTAGAATAGAATGGAACATAGCTTATTTCAAATTTCTAGCGAACAGTAATTCTCGTGATGATATAAAACGAAGTTACCCGGTGTCTTATAGCAGAATATCGTATAAAATATTACTTTTGTTACTTGTAAGTTGATTTTGATACAAAATGTGCGGAAATCTTGAGCATATAACTATGTATGTGGAGACGATGACTGCATTATAAAGTATGAATATCAAGCAAACTAGAAGAGTGGGTAATGACCTAACCCCATCTGTACCTGCTGCATCTTGCCAAGCATATTTATTAGGAGTCCTGTATAGGGAGCGTGTAACAGACCAATGAAATAATAGTATATGCTACCAGCTGTAAGGCGACCAGTGAGTTTATGCTTATAAGGCACGCACTTCATGAAATGATCTCGT
The DNA here is from genome assembly GCA_964016985.1 of Anodontia alba. Lineage (NCBI taxonomy): Eukaryota > Metazoa > Mollusca > Bivalvia > Lucinida > Lucinidae > Anodontia > Anodontia alba. The sequence goes on from OZ024827.1 coordinate 96,730,376, forward strand.
GTCTATAGCTTCAGATAAAAGGACTATGCAGATGTATATATTTCTTATTTCTCCATGAACACCTATGTTGTGGATACTCATTAGAAGCGCATCGTTGATGCGCTTCTAATGAGTACTCAGAACAGAGTTTTCGTGGAGCAACCGAGGCGCTTTTAATGAGTACCCACAACATAGGGTTTCGTGGAGCCAAAAGAAAAACATCAATATATTTTGGTTCAAATAGCGCCTTCCTGGAGCTTCATGTATGAGAGTGTTGATTTTCTCTATTATTATTATTATTATTATTACTATTATTATTATTTCGTTTAATCATGAACTGCTAAAAAGAATAAATGCACTTATAAAGAAAGAGCACTCCAAATTGAAAGTCGTTTTCTCCCTTTTCAAAGAGATATCATTCCAGCAGGCATAATTTGCTAAAGTACTTTATGAATCCCTGAGCAAAATCTTTCATAAGAGTAACATCTCTTGAGAAGGGAGACAAACGCTTTCAAGTCAGATTGATCTCCCGTGACGGTGTCACCATTCACCATCAGTGTTTCAACTATCTGTTTTGGGGCAAGCAATGTGAATGTGGTGTTCAGTCTGTACACGAATATCACTGGTTCGCACTAGCCTGTGACTCTCAGCATTCATATCATGGACGTTGCTGTTCATCGATATACAATACATTAACAAAATAGAATTAACCTTCCTACCTACCTACCCACCTACCTACCTACCTACTTATCTACCTACCTACCTACCTACTTATCTAGAAAGGCATCCAGATACTTATCACTCAGAAAATAACACATACATACAAACGTACGTGCGTGCGTTCGTGCGTGCATGCAGACATCCATTCGTGTGTACGTGCGTGCACGCAAGCATGCATGCACATTTTACGTTTGTTTTTTTTTTTTTGTAAATAATTAAAATGTTATATAAAACACGGTATGTAAAAAAATTGGGTCGGAAAGGGGAGGAGGGGCCGATTAAAAAAAAATCAACAAAGCAAATCCAGACCATCTTAAACAACGAAACTCGAAGTTTCGGTTTCACTGAGACTCTTCTGCTGCTAAACCTTTACCCATTTATGCTGAATGGATTCTTCTACCAAAGCTTTTTGAACAGGTCCATTTCTAATAGAAGGAATGTCTGGTTGTTTATTATTATTATTATTATTATTACCACGTTTATAGAAATTAATGTATTTTATGTAAACAATGTAGATCCTGATCAGACGCCGCCTTCTGCGGCGTCTGATCTGGGTCTACATTGTTTGTCAATGTCCTTCTTATGGAGTGCGAGGCATTAATGGGTTAACATGTACATGTACGCGAGACGGAGCACATAACGATTACTCGATGACATTACTCAGTTATCAAAAAGTTAACATCACTCAATTTCCAGAAATGCGAATTGATATGTCTGGAAAAAAATCCATGTATCACTGGCAAGATGTTTTGCTACTGTTTTGCAAACACGATCAATTAGTACATAGCTTCGTTCTAGGAACAATTTTATTTTAAAGGCTCCATATTCCTCAAAAATAGACATTTTTTATCCACGAAAACTTAAATAAATTGATATATAGTATTAATACGATCATAAAATGTGTATGTGAAGGCTGATCTGAGTCTTCGCTGGTCGCACAAGTCTTATTGTAGGTTTTGTCGTGCGCTGGCTCATATATCAATGTAAGGAATTGTGTGTTGCAAATGTATACCGAAAACGACTGGCCGCAGGTATGTGTTTGCAATGACAGATCTTTCTTTTATTATTGTTCTATGACCGGTTTTGCGTGGGATTAAGTTGTGTCCGAATTGTTTTATAAATAAGATCGAACCGTTTATAATAGATAGAAGACACGCAGTCTTAAAGGAAAATCTAAACAAAGGAAACAATGTTCTCTGTGGGTAGCTTTGTTGATCGTGTACTATTGATCCGCAAATTCAAATTCTATTATAGGTATGATAAGTAGCTAAGCTGTCATATTATTAAGGATAAATATGGTACGCACATGTGCATTTCGCTTTTTTGAAAATCTACAGTATCCAAGACAGGGTGATCGATCTGTGCATTCTTTGACAAAGTGCATGTGCGGAATCTGATCTGAGGATGTGCTTTTCTTATATGCCTGAAACAGGTTCTGTCGTGACGCGGTTCTGTGAGATCTATTCAACACTTCATGGCACGGTTGAATAGGACTTAGCAAAGTGCTAACACAAAGTAGACATAATTGATTCTCATTTAGTGTTTGTGATATATTCTCGAAAACGTAGTGTACTTTAAAATGTTATGAGTTGTTGGGTGAAGTAATGTGTTGACTGGTTAAAACGGAGGCACCAATACACCAGATATATTTGGCTTGTCCCAGCATACATATGTATTTGTTTACATCATGGAATAAAAACGAGATTACGCAATAAAATGGTTTCGTTAATCCGATCACTTGTCCAATAAACCGTAAACACAGCCACAGAGACTTGTGAACCCAGCTAGCATTCTTTATAAATCTATTGCGGGCCGTTATTGGCCCGTCAGCTATCTTGCCAACAACTCTTATATGCATCGAGACCTGGACAGTTGACCAGCGTCATGGTACTTCCTCAAAAGCTTGAGGAAACTCCTAAAGATCAGGAAGCTAGACGAGATCCTGAACAGAAGTATTACTGAGGGCAGTGGGGCATAGATATCATACATAATCTTCTGAAGCTGGCAAGCAAATATAGGCTGGCCATGTGACCAGAATGCCTCATGAATGCTTACCAAAGAAAATCTTCTATGGAGAACTTCAGGTGGGAAACTGCTCCCAGGGTGACCATAAGAAACGCTACAAGGATATCCTGAAAGCCTCCCTCAAAGACTCTAAGATGGAACAAGTCCTAGGAAGAGACTGCACATTACGAAAACACGCCTATTCAAATATATTGAAAATTTCACCACCAAAAACTGAAACTTTTCAGATAAAAATATATTTTTCATATTTCTGCTCAAAACATAGATTGTGGGACTCGTTAGAACCGCCGCGCCGATACTATATAAAAGTGGGGTTTAAGGGGTCAAAATTATATAGGTACGTTTTCGTAATGAATCCTACCTCAAAGACACTAGTATGGCCCAAGTCCTGGGAAGAGACTGAACATGATGGAGCAAAGTGGCGTTATCTATTCAAAAAAGAACCGATGAATACAAAGCAAAGAGAATCTACGAAAGTGAGACGCCTATTCAAATACATTGAAAATATTACCACCAAAACATTAAAGATTTCAGATAAAAATTCTGATATTTTTTTTATATTTCTGCTCAAAACATAGATTGTGGGTACTCGTTAGAACGGCCTAGCCAAGGCGGTTCTAACGAGTATCCACAATCTATATTTTTGAGCAGAAATAAGAAAAATAATGTTTACCCATGTAAGCCCCAGTATTACTATATAAAAGTGGGGTGTAAAAGTTTTACTATATAAAAGTGGGGTTTAAGGGGGTCAAAATTATATAGGATGTTCGTGATGAGCAGAAAGCCAGAGTCAGTACACCACCATGCGAAGAATTTTCGTCGGAGCTTTCTTGCACAATATGAAACATACAGTTCAGAGATAAGATTGATTGGTCTAATTGGTCACCAAAGAACACACGCAAAGCAACAGCGCGGCAGTCACCAGTCTTAAAGACTAAGTTGTTCTTTGTCAGAAATAAATGAAGAACATTACCACCCACATCAAAACTCATTTCAAATGAGTGTTTGACCTTTTCTTCTACTTCCATTAGAAGTCTATTCTGCACTTCTTACAGACACACCTACGTTGTTTATCTTGTTTATGTATTTATTCACTTTTAAAGACATGAGAAAATTTTTACTTCCACTTAATGAAATCGCCAAGTTAATCCATTTTCGTATGCCTGGAGTTCCATCTGAAAAAAGAAACAATGGCATATGGTCACACTTCGCGTTCTGTGGTCTGCACTGTTTGCAAGTACATGAATGAACGATGCTGATAATAACAAACCTATCACACCTTCAAGTGGACATGGACTTGCCCAAAGAAAGAGGTAAACGAGTCCACTAGATATTAATGGGTTAACCCTTCTCTTGCTGAACTGGCCTGCCCCGTCTTAGCAGGCAGAGTAGATCCAGATCAGTTGGCTTCTGAACTGATCTGGACCTGCCCTGTTTGTCCTTAAAGATGTGAATTTCTATCAAAAACCCAAATCAAGTAATCTGAATGGCCGGAAATTAGAAGTAGGTATGGCATCTTAATTTACTCAGCATGACAAGGGTTAATTTTATCGCACTTGCTAATGAAGCGTAAATCAGTAATGTAACACAGTAATGAAGATTGAATTATGTCCGTCGACACTATAGGTGTCCGGCAGACCAATACCAATTACTGGGACACTTCGAGAAAACGGACCTTTTCTTACATCAAATTCAATTTGATTATCCTACTCATATTACAACCAGTCTGGTCATCCTATTCCTGCCCAATGTGTTGATGAACTCGGGTGTTGTACATTCTTTTAATTCCTGAAACATGAGCGCGTGCACATGAAAAGATACAACTTGGCTAGTGCAACAGACTAATCCCAGCAAGCATTCTACATAAATCTAC